>JAHPZR010005943.1:0-12500 GCA_019787425.1 Platygyra sinensis | reverse complement strand
GTTTTATTATTCAACAAATTGATAACAAAATTGATTTCCAAGCTCGTAACATTTTTAAACCTTTCTGTCGACATTTTTTCACTTCACTTTTTCTTCCCACGTACGAAGCTACGTATATCGCCGGATATCCGTCACCTACGGATGACGGATATCGAGAGCATCATGACCATATTTGGATAGTGTTACAATTTGTTGAATAATAAGACCGGGTATAACACGTGGTTGTTATCTAGGCTTCAGAACCAACGGCGTTCTTCTCGTCTCGTTTTATTTAATTTTTTTCTTTGTTTAGTTCTTTCTTTTTACAGGTACCATGCATCCAGTATGGTTGGATCGGCTGTTCTAATTTCATTTTTGTAAAGCCTTCGTAGGATAGGCTTCAAATCGCTTGGAGCTTGAGCCTTGGTTCTTACCGATATTTCCTGCACATTTTTTCCCCACAAGGGTTTTTTGTGGCAGGTTTTTTCTGGCCTCCGTTTAAACCGCATTTGCTTTGTGAGCGGTTGCTCAGCTCTACTAGGTTTTTGTTCGTTTTCTTCTTTTTTCGTACATTAGGTTTATATTGTAAGTTATGTACATTACTGGCACAAAGCTTGAGAGCTGATATGGGGATATGGGGATGTAGGCCAAGATGGCCTGTTTATGTTATATTTATATGTAATGTCTGAGTTGATGTTCCCCAGCCTAACTGGCAGTATAACTGGCTCAAAGCTTCATAGCCACTAATTCTAAGCCGTAACCCCCCGCGAAGCGTAACGTTCAATCGATCGCTAAAGAAATTAAGGTGGTTGAATTTAACAGCTCGCATCCAAAGTTCTTCCGTTGTGGCAATACCTTTAATTTAGAAGTGGTTTCGTTGCTGAAAGTACTATAATTCTTGCGGTTTTTGCTTTTGAACAATCGCACGATAACTACGAGGATCCGAAATACAAACCTTTTAATTTCATGCAAACCATTGACTTCCAAAAGGACGCAGAAGCAGCAATTTTGTAAGAATCTTAATGAAGAGAACAAGACTTTTAAATTTGAAAGACATCATGTTTCCGCAACTCCTGTGCCATCGTCAGTTTACGGATGGAATTACAATGATGAAGGATAAGGCCTCTCACATTTTTAAGCATTTACAGGATTCACCTGGGTGTCGAGCACTTTGTTCGAGCGAGTGCTTTGTTGTCATAGATCAAGCAACAACACGGACACAATGGGCACTTTGCAGCTTACGATCACATGGTACAAAAACCGCCATGCTGGAGAGCAAACTGCCCACTGGGACCTCCAAAACAAAGCAACTTAACTAAATATTCTTTTGTTTTGGAGGTCCCAGTGGGCGGTTTGCTCTCCAGCATGGCGGTTTTTTGTACCATGTGATCGTAAACTGCAAAGGGCCCATTAAAAATCAAGGAGGCAGTGCATATTCACTGGGAGAAACCCTCCCTAAATCAACAATTGTTTCATGTAAATCTTAATCTTTCTTTGTAATCAGTTGTTGTATCATACCATTGTTATTCTAATTTTCCGCTATATATTGTTTATCATTGTAATTCCATCCGTAAACTGACGATGGCACAGGAGTTGCCGAAACATGTCTTTCAAATTTAAAAGTCGTGTTCTCTTCATCAAAAAAACCATTGACTCTTTTTGAAAGTTTCTTCAACTTGCCAATGAATGGAATCATGAACTCCCATGTGGAACTTCAAGAACACATGTAGTGTCCATAATATTTGGCTCCTGCGAGGTAGATATCTTGCGGTTTTTTTCATTTTAAGATGCTTTTCGCAAAATTTCTCCGCTTTGTCTGCACGATTTACATATAATTGCTCGCACCAAACACGCGATGTACGCGAGCTGTTTTCTCGGCTGCAAGTGTACTTTTCATAACTAAATTTAACCGCCATTCAGTGAATATGCTTGAAGCTATCTTCCAGGCTTCTTTTAGCAATTTTTGAAGGAGATAGAGCCTGGGACAAGGATTCCCTTGGGGGTTTTCGAACTGCGTGACATAACAGTCACCGATCGAAAATGATTCTCGATCTGATTTACGGCTACTCAAAACCGCTTGTAAAGGCTTCTTATTCATACAAAATTGAAAGGGAGAAAAGAGGAGACTATCGGTAGAGTTTTTCAAAAAGCTTATTTTGGTGAAATTATCTTTGACATGAAATAATAAATTCGAAATAATATTTACGTTCTGAGGCTCAAAGTCTGTTTGCTGGCAACGGTGCTGGCGTTACTTGTTTACGAGAAAGCCGTGAGCCAATCACAATATTGAATGTAACGACCTATGTAACGCCACTCATGGTTCGGAATTTCTGGCTATGTGAGAGCTGATATGGGGATGTAGGCCAGGATGGCCTGTTTATATTAAAGTTTGATGTTTAAAGGTTGATGTTCCCCAGCCTAACTGGCAGTGTAACTGGCTCAAAGCTTGAGATCTGATATGGGGATGTAGGCCAAGATGGCCTGCTTATGTTTTACAGTTTGATGTAATGTCTGAGTTGATGTTACCCAGCCTAACTGGCAGCCTACTTGGCACAGAGCTTGCAATGAGAACTGTTTTGGGGGAATTAGACCAAGATGACATGCTTATCTTACAGTCGAATGCAATGTCGGAGCTGATGTCATCCACCCTAACTGGTATCAAGACTGCTGAGTGCTTATCCGGAGAAAAGGCCAAGTATTTTGTGTATTCAGTATTAAGAGTGTTGTAACTTACCAGCTCTACTGACACTAGCAAATGACTTATAAGTGTGGAGATTGCTTTATCTTTATTTTGCTAGCTTTTCTAGGTTAAGTCATGATGTTATGTCGGAGTCAGGAGGGAGGGGGTGACTCTATTGTTTTCGAGTATCTGTCAGAAACCGACTCACCACTGCCAGTGTGACGTCACATAGCAACAAGTCGAAGCTACGCTCGACTTGCCTACATTTGGCGTTGGGACTCCATTGAATTCAAAGAAAAAGAGGATAATACAAGCTATTATTGCGCTATTATTCTCTAATTTAGCATACATGTGCAAGCTTTGTAGTGGATATTGTCTGTGAGTACAACTCTTTGTTGTTTTGTGTGCGTTTTTTGTTCCAAATTTAATTGAAAACAAATCTGGTCAAGTGGAGTTAGCGCCATCTTGACTTCCGGTCAAGAAAAGGCCACCCAAAACGCCCGCCATTTTCTCTTCAAGTTTTCAACAGAAGTATCTCCTAATAGGAGGTTTTGTTCCTTTTTGATATAACTTTGAAGCCATTGTTAGTTTTTTTCAATGTGATGAGCCGTTTTGCTCAACAATCCTTTTGAGTGCGAGGGCGTACATGTCGGTCTGATTTCTCGCGTGTTAAACTTTGTTCGATTGATGAAAGGTCAAGAGTGTCTATGTTTACCAGCTGTTAGCTGGTTGAATGCTTGTGTTTTTAAATTTTGTGGGGTAGATGACTACCTGTGTGCTCCAGAAGGGCTAACCTTCAGAATACCCGGCCACGATTACGTGACATTAAATGCCTGCTCCCGTAGTCTCGCAGTCAATAAATATTTGCACACGGAAACAAAAGAGAAAAACTTAATGTATACACGAAACAAGCGTGCTACACATGAATATACCTCGTTCTAAAATCCATCAGCCGAAACAAGCGAGTTACACATGAAAAGACTACGGGAGCAATAGTTTTACTCGTCTTACTTTCATAGCAATAGTTTTACTCGTCTTACGTTCATCAACCCATAAAATAGCAAGACTCATCGTTACGTCTCCTATTGTCATTAATGGGCCAACTAGAGGTTTATTGGCTCTCGAAACATAGGATTCTTTTGTTCTGTGGTTGGCAAAATTTAATTAAATATCAAAAGACGTGTTTGTAAACAGTAAATATCGCTATACAACTCCACTGCGGGACCACGGGAGCAAGCGTTCAATGTCATGCAATCGTGGTCGGGTCTTCTGAAGTCGCTCTCTAAATGCCATTCCATTAACTTTGAAGGGATTGAGATGAACCATAAATACTGAAGGCTTAATTCTCAGCACAGAGCAAACTTAATATACCATGCACCATACCTCCTATTCTGGGATCAGGATATCTCCGCATTTCTGCGTGGGCTCCGGAAAAACGTTGTCAATCCATTAAACTTTGTCGACGTCTCAGGCACTTGTTAGTATGTTTCTACTTAACATATGAGGCTTTCGAGTAACTTATCCTACCGAACATTACTGCAAAGAAGTCTTTCATATATTTTGAATCCTTGGTAACAATGAACAAAGTAATCGAATCATCAAAAAGTTAGAAATTTCCACATTTCTTTCAGTTAACCGAACCAAAAAGTTAGGCCGCCACATCGAAAATCACCGATGTATGACGTGACGTCACACTGGTAGTTATAACTAAACCACCGATTTGCCTGGAGGCACCCCCTCCCTCCTGGTCGGAGTTGATGTTCTCCAGCCTGAGTGACATAAAGCTTGAGAGCTGATATGGGGATGTAGGCCAAGGTGGCTTGTTTATTACAGTTTAATGAAATGTCCGAGTTGATGTTACCCAGCCTAACTAGCAAAAAAATTGTAAAGAGAGCTCTTTTGGAGAAGTAGACCAAGATGCATATGGCATGTTTATCTTATAATCAAATACATTGTCGGAGCTGATGTCATACAACCTAACTGGTATCAAGACTGCCGAGTGCTTATCTGTAGAAATGGGCCAAATATTTGGTTTATTCACTAATGAGAGTGTTGTAGCTCACCAGCCCTATTGACACTAGCAAATGACTTGTAAGTGCGGAGATTGCTTTATCCTTGCTTGCTTTTCAAGTTTAAGTCATTTAAATTGGAAATTGTTTGCGTTATACAGTGTTCGGGTTGGTTCTCGCCAGGCCGTCCCAAAATAAACTTATTTGGTTCAGCGATACTGTGGTGTTATTTGTTATGGAGTGGAGACAAAATTGCAGAGGAACTATCTCTAATAAGATAGGAGCATTGCATTTGATCATTTGATAAAATTAGAAATTGAGAATATTACTAACCTCTGACTAATTTTCCCCTTAGCTTAGGGTCTTGAACTGCACGAAAAGTACGTTGCAGGAATATATGAATATTTGTAATGTATGAGTGCATTTTCTTCTTTACCCTAAATTGCCAAAAATAATCGACCCCGCCAGGATTCGAACCTGGAATCCCCTGATTCGTAGTCAGATGCCTTATCCATTGGGCCACGGGGCCACACATAGTACAATTATTTAATTTGTATCTTATGTTATTAGTTAAATTTGTACGCTTTCGTGACTGAAAAGGAAATGTAAATGCTCTTTGCGCTATATACACCTAATTGCAATAAGGTTGTCATAGCAAAAAGCAAAAAGCAAAAAGCAAAAAGCAAAAAGCAAAAAGCAAAAAGCAAAAAGCAAAAAGCAAAAAGCAAAAAGCAAAAAGCAAAAAGCAAAAAGCAAAAAGCAAATAGCAAATAGCAAATAGCAAATAGCAAAAAGCCAAATAGGAATTAATTAGCCATGTGATTTACATTTGCGTGTTTCAATTATTTAACAATTATTTAAGAAGTCATTTACAATAACAAGAGACTCGCTGTAAGATTCCGCACAAGAAACATGTAACGAAAGGGTTAAAAACTATTTCAAATCACCGCTCATAGCCAGAGTTTCTGAAATAGCTTTCGCAGTTTCCTCTTTAAATTTGCACGAAAGAATGCAAGATAAACGTAACGGAAGAAACTGATGCAAATGATTTCATTCATATTCCATGATTAATATTCAGCTATAAGCGTGTGTGTTGTGAATGTTGCAAGCTATGATAATTACATGCTAATTAAATATTATTTGGCTTTTAGCTTTTTGCTTTTTGCTTGTTTCTATGACAACCTTGTTGCAATTAGGTGTATACATCCCTATAGCTTAGGGTTTTGAAGAGCAAAAGTACATCGCAAGAATATATGAATAATTGTGATGTATCTACTGTGGCTTTTTTAGTGCATTATGTTTTTCACCCTTCATCAGCAAGAAAAATAACTGACCGTATATATTTAACGATTATTCCTCGAGCCCGAATGGGCTCCGAGTCAATAGCCCATGAGGCCGAAGGCCGAAAGGGCTATTGACTCAGAGCCCATGAGGGCGAGAGGAATAATTGTTTTAGTAAAATCCAGCTAGTTGGTCAAAAAAATATCGTGACAAAACATCTTTCCCTAGTTAAAACTAGTCTTTATTCTTAATTGCCGGCGCTTTTCGCTACCAGTGGCCTATAACAAATAGCCTACTAGTAGCTCAACCAATCAGATTGCAGCATTGATAATAGACAACTAGTTGGATTTTACTAATGATTAATACTCATTTGAAAGGCTGATTTTTTTTTTTTATACATAACATATCTACTTTAATTATTTGACCAAGTATTTTTGTCTTTTCTACTAAGAAAAAGAATCGACTCTGCCAGGATTCGAACCTGGAATCCCCTGGTCCGTAGTCAGATGCCTTATCCACTGGGCCACGGGGCCACACATAGTACCAATATTATATTTGTACCTTATGTTAGCAGTAATTTATACGCTTTGATCACTGAAAAAGATAGAGAAATGATCTTTGCTCTTTTTGTGAGCAGTTGTTCAAAATTAGAATAAAAATTCTTTTTTTTTTTATCTTGGTTAATGACCATTTGATCACACTATTATTATCATTATTATTTGTAAACTATATCCACGGGGCAATATTAATAATTGCACGCAAGAGGGTGAAGATAAGGAAAGCGTCGTGTTCTTGTCTGTCTGGTATAATCGATATTAATCTGTTGCAAAATTGAAGACTGCGAAATAGAATATGAAGACCTCGCCTATCGGATACATGTTACTTATTCACCACGAATTAATTACTGCTTCTCGCTAGCAATCCCCACTCTGTGCAGAATATCCGCCATTCTGGGCTAATGACTTAGGCAAGTGGAAAAGATCGTTGCTGTAAAGCTGCTTACAGAACTTGAACGCGTTCACACAGTTTTGATAAGTATTTAACCTACATAAGGATATCCCTGAGAATTAAGTAGTTTTTATTTCTTGTCAAGCCTGAATTTTCCACCGTCGTGCAACGATCATGATTGTGTTATAGCTTCCAATCGTGCAAACTTGCTCACATTCCAAAAGCACAATGAGACTACTTCTAACCTTATTGTTACAAAACGGGATTTAAGCCGCCGATAAATGTGACCTCATAAGAGGATAAAGGGGGTAAGTTTCTGAAAAAGACTGTGGTGCTGCGTCGTTGGGAGCATTATAAGATAGTTTGGTGTCAGTTATCAACTGGGATGATATTATGAATTGGCCACCGTAAAGAGATTCGATAGCTGACGTTTCGAGCGTTAGCCCTTCGTCGGAGCGAATCATAAGAGGGTTTTCTGCAGTAAAAGGCGCGGCTGGACATGCTGGATGAGAGACTTGTCAAGATAATCATTGTAGACCACGCGTACAGACTACAGATACGCTTATCACTTTACGAGGCTCTCATCAGTATAGCACATTCTCGCAGTAACATATATATTCTTTGCTAGATATCTTTTGCTTTTTTTTGGTTTAAATATTTTCAAGTTACGCTGTCATGGCTTGAATACTTTTTAAAGCCTCTTTTATATTGTTAGTGCAAAGAATAAAGGGTTCTCTAACAAATTATTTACTGTAACCCTCAATAAATGTACGTGGTTGTCAATAAATAAATAAATAAATAAATAAATAAACTGGAAAAAAATGGCCTTGATTTATTTGGATTCTCTTTGCAATTAATAAGTCATTCAAGAAACAGCAGATAAATCGACTAAGTTAGTTTTCGTTGTCTTATGTTAGCAACGGCCCTATCCCCATCTACTTCCCATGTTATTTTCAGGACTAGCACATTTTCATGATCTGCGAACATGCATGGGCCTACCTTCGGCAATGGAAGTCGAGATTTTACAGGAAGGAGTGGGGAATATAAGAGTTCTGCGAGACCCATGACTCAATCGCAATTAAACGGGTTTGAAAAAGAATAGCAAGATAAGTAGATAGATAAACAACTAAATAGATCACTAAATAATTAGAAAATAAGAGATAAAATAATAGTAGAATTCTTACTAAAATTTACTTTAGAAAACGGTTTCCAATTATTTCTCGGCGTATTATTAGACTTTGTGTCTTAAAAATATCGCTCGGATTGAATTGGCATTTAGAATTTAAGTTGTGTACTAGAGGAATTCTATTAAGGTAATTTAGTTATAATTAACAATAGTCTATGCTCTTGGCCAAAATTATTGAAATAACCAAACAAAATCAAGATCTATATACCACTGTCTGTAAGTTACTACAATATATCACAACTCAGTCTCGCTGAAACAGTTCCGACATAAGACAGTCTAAGTGTCCTTTAACACCCATTAGAGGTTTTACTTCGTTTAACTGCCATTTAAAAACCCTACATATCGTTTTACATTTTGAAGCGTGTATTAGAGTTTAAAACTAAAATGTCTGTTCAATCCAAAGGGACGATTATGTTTTTAAGTGCTTTTTGGCAGAAGCAGCTCTCTATCAATTGATATATCGATCTGCTGTATTTATATGGTTATCATGAAACAATTAGATTATTCGCTCTCCATTTCTATGAGGAATTATAGTTCACCACTAAATTTTCTCCGATTCTTATTGGCTTAAATTGACCACGTGACGCGATAGTGTTCATCCGCGGAGGGCCACTATCAGCCCATAGTGCCCGTCCGCCGAAAATACCCGGATGGATAGTAGTCGTCCGTGAAAATTTTGCTGTAAACAAGCGTGCTTCGTAGAAAATAAATAACTAAAATTGTATTAAGATTTTTGTCTGTTTTCTTTTTCAAATTTTATATTTGGCTTTCACGGCTTTCGTCTCGAAATCTTCAAAATAATTCAATTGAAGTCTAATTGATTTTTCAACTAGCGCGCGGAAGAAAATTTAGTGGTGAACAATGAAGACAATAGAGTGTTTATGTCTCGGAACTATCGGTCTGATAGTTGCCCCTTGGAAATTTAATGTTCTTAAAACTAGCATATTTGCCCTCAAGCTTCGCTTCTCGGGCAAATATTTGTTTTAAGAACATCAAATTTCCGCGGGGCAACTATCAGCCGATAGTTCCTCGACAGAAACACTCTATTGTTTAAATAGTTGATTCGGCCTTCGGCCTCATCAACTATCACCTCATAGAAATCTCGAGCTCATAATCTAATTGTTAAATAGGTCGAAAGCAAAGGAAAAATTCACATTCAGGCTATAAAAGAAAGAAGTCTGTTTGCGTATTGAAGAGGCTTACCTTGTAACGAGAAGATCACACGTGAAAATTCGACAAGGATCAACATAAGGGTTCCCTGCCACATTTTTTGCTCGTTTTGTTCTTTATTTGTTATGTTACTCCTGCGGTGAACTGTGACCAGTAAGAGTTTTCTTGCTTGCTTGAATACTCGAAAATGAATGGATTCTACTTTGATGACGTCATTGATTTGATCCGATTAAACAAAGCGTCGACAATTAGATTTTAACGTTGACTCTCAATCCTGATCATTGTCCCTTGATTTGGAAATAAATTTCCCAAGGAGAAAGTAAAAGATGTTTACGTTTAAAACATTAAACATTTCTTTAACAACAGCCACGTGTTGATATCAACGCGGGTGATCTTGCTAAAATATTACTATGAAGCTAAGTCTTTCAAGCCTTAGGCACAAAGAAACAACTTAAGTGGTTTAGAATTTGTTTTCTATACCACCTGCAAATGACCTAAGGATTGGCAGATATCGAGGCTATCAAGCGACAAACTCTAAGATCTGCGTAAAATCTCTTTTCAAATCGTGACTTACTTAAAAAACATATAAAAGTTGTTTTCTATGGCTATAAATAGCAATGTCTTTCTTTTCTCGACGCTTGAAGGTGTAGCATTTCGAGTGGTACACTCTACCTTTTAGCTGTTACCTTATGTCGTGTTGTTGTTTCTTTTCAACAGAAAGAGATATTTCGAATATTACAGTTGTAGAATGTTTATGCTATGTCTGTGTTCCTTGTATTTCGCATCTTTTGCAAAGGACAATAAAATCTTGCGCCACTTTCAGCTAAGAAAATTGCACCAGAAAATATGTGCGTTGTGAAACTGCTGGGGTTGGGTAAACATGTTCGTTATCACGCACGCATTTTGTTCAACCAAGAAAAGAAACGGAAATATCCCTCGGATTAACTGAAATGGATATTACAAAGTGGCCGCATTAAAGGGCTCTGTAAATAATTTACTGACTGAGCTTTTGTTTCGATGTATCAAACATCATTCGCAAGATTGAGGTCGTTTATGCTTATGTCAGAATTGTTATAAGAGTTAAAGATTTTGAACATATAATGGCGCAACCACACGCCGTACTTGGTGTTATGCAGATATTGAACTGTTCAACTTTAATTAAAGAATAATTGTCATTATAACCCACCCATTAATTTTTTATTGATTTTATTGGCTACTTTACGTCACGTGATCTAAATTGCCGGACAGGTATCACGCAATAACCCCCGCCCGCGTCGATATTTGTCCTCTGATTGTTTCCGTCGAGGAAAAACAGTCAGCCCAAGAATTTCAACTTTTCTTTTCTCTTATTTAATATGGAAGGAAACCAAACTGGTGTTACTGAGTCTAGCGATGATTACATTAAAAAGCTGATGGCAAGTGCTGTTCCGGAAAGTACAATAAAGTCACCAAAATACGCTGTCAATGTCTTTGAAGGTGGAGAAAGTCACGAGTAGACTTTTAATATTTAGTCCTACGTAAATTTAAACCGATTCATTTTACAAAATAAAGATTTAATACAATGTGATAACTAACTATAAAATAAACCAACCGTTCGCGTCCGACTTTAGCGTGGAGGAAGGAGACAAAAATTCCAGTTGCACTTGAACCATGTTGAAACCTTTTTTACGCAGAAACCAGAAAATTCAGTGGAAGGAAAACCATACAGTCGCAGCTTGGTCTGAATGCTCCAGAAAGTTTTGCAAATTCGGCATGGTTTAACACCATTCTCTACTTCGGAAAGAGAGGCCGTGAAAACCAACGCGAGATGAAACCCCAGTGACCTTTAGCTCAAAACAACAACAACCGGCTGAAGTACTTCATTTCAAGCGAGAGAGCGACGAAAAATCAGTCCACCTTCAAGTGCTACAGATTTTACACATTCCGTGTTTCACAGATGTAAATTCTGAGACTGAAATACATTTCTTTCTAGTCAAGTTTATGAACAGTACGTCGGAATATATGAACCAAAAGCGCTAAGTTTTCGAGTTTTTGATCCAAGGGGCGTTACGAGAATTAAATGCAGTTGACAGCTTGTCAAATTTGGTCCAATCACAGTGGAAATAAAGTTAGTTAAACCAATCAAATTTACTTTGCTCCCTCACGTCAATCACCGCATTCGCCATCAGATCACCAATGGCTTTTTTATCATCAGTTTACGAGCGGTTTATTGCGAACTGAAAATTAATGGGAGGGTTATAAAATAAATAAACCCCTTTCTGGCTTGCTGGTATGTCGGCTGATAATGTCCTTGGCTGAGAGATTGTCCTCAAAATTTCACATTTGCCCTCGAAGCTTCGCTTCTCGGCCAAATGTTCATTTTTCGGACAATCTCTCAGCCGCGGACATTATCAGCCGACATACCAGCCGCCTGGGGTTTATTTACTAAATATACAACACAGAAAAGACTGGTCCGCAAATAGCATTTGCTAATATTGGCAGAACAGTCACGCTTAAAGATCACAATGAAAATAATGAATAATTACTAAATTTACAAAAGGAGACTTCTTTGATTATTTGCATTGATTATATCGATCGGATTTTTGAGTCACGATACCGTTCAACTTTGGGCGACTAGAGCACCACCATTATCAATCCAACAGAAAATCAAACGTTAGTGGTGTGCTTGAGAAAGGTGAAAGTTTCAAATGGGGTACATTTCACCAAGATCTGAGTTACCATAGCAACGAAATGACGCCATGCCCCATTTTACATAAGACGGAATAACTTGCCACCAGATATAATTTCGGAAATACGACGTCGGGATCTCGCACTTGACATAGCTGCCTCAAAATCTGTAAGAGTGTTTTCGAGAAAATTACGATTGAATTTTCAAGGTGTCAAATGTAACAAAAGCAAAGTTGTTTTAAATGTTATTGCAAACTATGTCCACAATACTTGACTAAATGGCATTCTGGTCTTAAATGACTCTTCCAACACATAATTACCTCGAGTGGAAATCTCAGAGAAATCGCTCTGTTTGATTTTCAGAAACAATGGCGTAAATATCAACTGGTGTAGGCCGTTATTTGCATTTTATCAAAAATTGCCCCTAAAATTCTTAAGAGCAAATGTCCACAAAAATCAAATATAGTCCGGTAAGACTTGAAAAATTAAATTCGCCCTACTTTTGCATATAAGTAGGCCGCAGTAAAGGTAAAAACGCCATGTGTTTTCTTTCTTCAGATATTTCGGTATTTCCGAGAAA
>JAHPZR010005941.1:15000-17693 GCA_019787425.1 Platygyra sinensis | reverse complement strand
AAAACGTATGTAGCTGAGATTTGATAGTTGACGTAAAGGACACGCCATTTTTCGCCACTTCTGAAGCGTCTTGTGGGTTTTGACTTGAAGCGGCGCAATCGACAGCCTCAAACACCACATGATGAAAGGTCAGGTGGAGGTTTTGTCACTTTTGGGAATCAAATCACACAGGAGGAACAGCAGGAGGGTGATTCCATGGTAGTGGCGACTTTGCCAATGTCATTTGAATAATAGCCAAGCGACCGCAGCCATGCGATACGGCGTGACAAGTTCGGTTAGTCAAGCGCGTCACTCGGATCCATTCTCGTTTGATTTCCACTCACGTTTCTCAATAAAATAAAGTTGATTTTTCAAACGTATTTTGAAGTGGGTATTGCTATCGTGGTGAAAAAGAGTCACTGTCCTCTCTATTTGTGCTTAAGGCGGATTTTTTCTCCAAATTTGAGCACAAAGTTGTGAATATGTGCAAATTTACACATTTCTCACTACGCAGATTAAAAGAGTAATTGCTTTCAAGTTTATATCCTTTCACTGTTATTTGGCAATGGGAGAAAATGTTAAAGATCACACAAAATCGTGATAATGGATACAGAAGACAAATGTAAAAGAAAGAAAACCCTATAAAGTGATAAGATTTCACAAAAGTTTATTCGAAAAAATATAAGCTCGTTTTACAACATTATGCCTTCCAGAGACACGTGAGGAATGACAGCGATAATGTTCTAACAACCGCCGGTCAAGCAATGGGGTTCCTATGTAAGCTGGAAGTACCTTACCAAGTCCTTGCCTACAAAAAGAGAAAATAATTTTAGTTTTTTTTTTTTTTTGAGAACGAAGCAAAAAGAGGTAAAGCTTTAATCTTGACTATATTATATTTTTCGTTCTATAGCCTTTTGGGGCCTAGTACGATTCCAATTCTTAACGAGCCAATCCGGCGAGCCGAGTTATGCTTAATATCCCCTGGCTCCTGGTTTTGTCCAGGAGCCCCGCTACTGGTTGTCCATTCCTCAAACTTCGTTCTGTAAACTGTGAAAAGGACTCCTTAGTATATCTATTCTATCGCGTTTACAGGCGTGTAAAGCGTACGATATTTTCAGCGAGAGGAAATCCTTGAAATTCACGCTAGCATTCATTCACCTGTTAGATAAAAACAAGCTGAGATTTAATCAGCAACAAATTATGGCAGATGAACGTAATTCCCTAAGATGGTTACTTCGACGGCTGCCACGCTGGATTTGCTTCGAAAGGTCGAAAGTGACCCTGCTTCCTATAGCCTTTCAACAGCAGATTCCGCTCCACTTAAAATAAAAGCAAAGCTAGAGCCGTGGCAATCAACGGAGCGAAGAAGTCGATGAACAAGCCACCGAAGGATCATGGTCGGCGCCTGGCCACGGTAGGTACAGATCTCGAAAACCATTCTGTCGGTGAGAACCAACTGAATGAACCTTAAAGCGTACGAATACATGAACGTATAGTTTGCAAATTCATTAGTATAGATATACCTTACTAATATTGATCATCACCGCGATCTTTAGTGGTTAACTAATTGTACTATATTTGAGTACCCGCCACGTGCAATGCCATGATTCGAGGCGAATTACCTCTAGCTGATATTACTCGTTGAGACTGAATTACTTGAGCTGCCTCATCGCGCCGCGCAGATATCCATTGCCATTCGGAGACTTCAAATATTTAACTCTGAGCAAATGTAAACTTAGAGGGCGAGGCTAAAAACCACTTAGAATATTACTAAGGAGTCATTTTGAAAACAGTCTTACCAGAACGACGTTTGGAGGAAGTGGACAAAACCAGTAGGGCTCCCGGACAAACCAGGAGCAATAATAAGCATACATCGGCTCGCCCGGAATGCTTATCGGGGGACTCTGTGGCATGTCGCGGCTCTAGCAGAATTGAAGCTGTACTAGCCTCCAAAGGCTATAGAACCAAAAATATTAAACTAGTAGTCCCAACGATTAAAGGCTTGAGACTTTACTTCGTTCTCCTAAAATTTATTTTCTTGCCTTTTGTAGCAGAGGACTTGTAAGGTACTTCCAGTCTTACATATGAACCCACATTGCTTGGGCCCGGCGGTTGTAAACAGTTACTCGCTGTCCTTCCTCACTCTGCTCTGAAAGGCTATGTTTGTAAACGAGCTTTATATTTTTCAATACACTTTTGTAGAAATCGTATCACTTATATTTTCTTTCTTTTACATTTGTGTTTCTGCTATACCATTTAGTCACGATTTTGTGTGATCTTTTAAACAGTTCTCACCCAAGAACCAGTGAAAGGGATATAGAACTTGAAAGCAATTACTCTTTTAATCGCGTAAGTGAGAAATGTTGTAAATTGACACATATCACCTCAGAATTTGTGAGAAAAAATCCCCTTTAAGCCACAAGATGATGAGGACAGTGACTCTTTTGCACCCCGATAGCAATACCCACTTCACAAAATACGTTTTGAAAAAACACTTTATTTTATTGAGAAACGTGAGTGAGAAATGCAAACGAGAAATGATTCCGAGGTGACGCGCGTGACGCACCGACCTTGTTCACGCCCGTAGTCCGCAGTGGCTACGGTCGCTTGCATTCTTCAAAATGAACATTGGTCAAAGTCGCCCACTACAAGGAATTCAAACTCCTGCAGTGTTCCTCCTGTGTATTGGTGATCCAAAAGGGAACAAAACCCGC
>JAHPZR010005941.1:7500-10000 GCA_019787425.1 Platygyra sinensis | reverse complement strand
CTTTGGAAGAATTTTAATTCGCCGTTCGTAAGCAAAATGTCAGTTGGTATAAACCAGTTACATTAAACGAATTAAATTGTTCTTGTTTTCCCATATAATAAGCATTTTATTAACCAAGCTAAGTCGGTCTGTATTTGAGAATCTTGACCACGGTCAGCCGATTTTCAAATCAATCAAGAGACGGGAAAAAACCGGTCACTGGTCAGCAGATAACTCACAAAACTTGTTATCAAATTAACATGAAAAACGTCTTGCGATAACTGCGTGACTGGTCGAGTGCGCTTGCCTTCCATAACGATGAAGGGAGATTGGTATAACAATACCGTTGTCGATGTGAAATGGACGCTCTATGACAGGTTTGTCCAAAACCGAAAATACTGGAAAGACAAAAAAACCCGGAATGAAATACCCTCAGGGCCGTACCTAGGATTTTTTGTCTGCGGGGGCAAACTCCACAAACCTTCACAGGGATCTCCCGTATACAGACAGGGTTTCTAGTCGGACGTTTTGTTTTCACCCCTATTAGTTTTCCTGGCGGGGGCAACTGCCCCCCCTGCCCCCCCGCTATGTACGGCCCTGACCCTTAACATAACATAAAGTTTCGAAGATTATCGACGCTATCGTTTTCGAAGGCATTTCGTACCTGAAAACCGCTTGATACCGTTTGAGTGTTTTACAAAAAAAAATCTACAAAAAAGTCTTTGCTGGTTCACAAATTTGCGCGGTTTCAAGGAGCCTGACCTGATTACGGGCGAGTGGAAAGTTTCCCTTTGCAGTTAGTGAGTTTCACCCACGACACGTGAGACGTTTTCCTCCAATAGGAACACGTGTTTGAGTTGGGAGGTATAATTAACAAACTATTCACCGAAGTGGAGGTGGGTAGCGGTGGATATTAGCGAGTTTACGAACTGAGAAAAAAATGGGACGACGCGGCCTGGAGGTCTTGTTGCGCATGCGTGTTCCCTCATATGCTGGCCGTCGTGACCACGTCGAGGCGGGCAATTCGACCTTTCTGATCGCGTCGCCACTTGTCGCCACTATGATGACTACGGCTGAGAAAGCCACTTCAAAAAGATACCTTTCTGAGTTCAGATTGCTTCTTTTTTATTTCATATGGTCTTAAGACGATTTTTGCAGATAAATTTTCTATACATACATGGATGACTCGCGGATGAGAAGAGCAAACTGCTCTGTTCTGGATGCATATCTCCATGAGAACAACACCAAGAGCGAGCAAGCTTATTTCCTTAAAGTTTATTGCCGAATTAAAAGAATTTACGAGATCTGTGAGTCAATTTGTTATCTTATTTTCAACTTGGACTTACAGTTTATTTACTACTGTCCTCTACACACGTAAGTCATTTCAGATCAAGCGTTTCAATTCTCGATTGTGTAGCTTTTTGACTTGATTCACATTTGAAAACAAAACCAGAGGTTGATGTTCAGAATTCAAAATAAGGCCTTCGTTTGTGTTCATTTGTCTCCTAGGTTTTGCTTCTGTTTTGCTGTTTTGGTACTTGTTCTTGTCGTTTTTTCTTTCGACCCTCAAAAGCATAATTTCATTAAGTTTTGACCGCACCGCCCAACCACGTACTTAGCTCTGTTTAGCCTATGCTATGCTATGCGAAGTGGCTGTGCTCTCAGTAATCTACACAAATTACCTTAATACCTGAATATTGTCTGTAAACATCGTTTTTGTAGAATCGAAATTCGGCATTGCACACGTCGTCGGCGAGGTTATCGAGATCAAAATGTTCATAAATCCAGTATGGTAAATTAGGACTCTTTGCAGTGTTTTCGTCATGAAAAGAACAAATTCCTCTTCGTTTATTACTCCGGAATCAAATGCACATAGAAGAGATGTTCCTACTTTCCCGAAATGAAGGCATTTTTTTTAGCTTCTTATACGACAAGAACAGCCAAGCACTTTCACTTTGTTGACGAAAACTCACTGATTTCGAGATTAGCCCCGAAGTTTCCCGCCAATCGGGCATCGCCGGAGACGCGCGCGCGTGTGCTCTAAATTTCGTAAGTTCATTTTGTAGGACGCGTTTCAAGAGACGACGCGATCATGACCTGGCCGCGTCGTCCTCTAAATTTTTCCGGATCATAAACTCCCTATTTAGCGAGCCGCGAAGCGGCGAGGTAAATATCCACGCTAGCCACCCCCACTTCGGTGAACAGTTGTTTTAGCATATACTAAAACAGTGAGATAATATACACCACAAAAAATTAATTTGGATGATTTCTTACTTGTCACGGATGCAAACCGGGACGCCATTTTTTCCCGAGTTGCTTGGAGGTAAACTAGCACAGGATATTCGGAGTTTGACGAGCCAATCAGCGCACGCCTTCAACACTATCCACGGTTTTAGTATATACAATGAATATTCAAAAACGGTTATGAACACAGGTGCAAATTATTTCACCGCTTCAGTCTAACGGACTTGGTTTTTATAAATGCTCTTCGCTAACCCGGCTTACTTTTTTTCTTTTTCTA
>JAHPZR010005940.1:12500-15508 GCA_019787425.1 Platygyra sinensis | reverse complement strand
TACCTTTTTAACTACCAGTAAGTGAAACCCAAATGATACAGACTGAAAGGCACCAAATCAAAAAAATATATTTTTCATAAACTTCCCTGAATTTGCTATTAATTATCCTGACTCTTTGCTGTCCTATGGCAACCTTCGCCCTTAAATTCAAATACTAAATCATTATTTTTTGTGGCCCAAATGACCAACTGGTCAATATTACAAATACACGACTCGACGAAGACTCATTTAACACTGTCAACTCATTCCCAAAATCTATTTTCTTCCTCCGAGTCGACTTAAATTCCAGTTTGCTGAGTTCCAGCACGATTCTATCTGTAGCACTTATACGAAGCTTCACACACGATTAACATCAAAGACATAAGCTTAAACCAGTCTTCAAAATAAAATCAGATCATTGTACAACAAGAAACACTTACCTTAGACTTCAGGTCCCAGTAAATTTCTGTTAGAACAGTTGTTGTTTGCGAAACGTCTGCAAAGTTTCTGCTCATTTCATATTCCTCTTCATTCGGCATACAAATAAAGGACATATATTCTGTGTTTGGGGACTCGTTTTGGCCGTGTCAAGTAGGAAGAACAGCAACAAAACTATCCTATGTAACTCAAAACTCACTCCACTGTCCACTCCACTTCATTGCCAGTCTGCGCCATTTTGAATGTTACTTTTTTAAGAGCCCGCATTACGTAGCACCAGGAATCCGCTGGGAAGATCCCAACGGAGTGGGGGATGGGCAGCAGCTTTACTTTCTCCCAAGCCTCACTCATTTCGTTTTAAGAAAAAACATCGATCTCCTCCTAAACCAATTAAAATTTGAAAAAACTGACAACGTCTTCATTAAGGGCATCCACTCAGGCCTATGGCAAAATTTTCTTTCCTTGCTAGCTCAAATGGTCGTTGAGCAGGAAGCTGACAAACTTTCCAGTTAGATTTTCTACTGCCGCACCTTTTTAGGAAAAAGTAATCATGGCCATTTTCTAAAACACTATTTATTAAACTACAACTTCGCTTAAAAATATTCTTGGAGAAAGGTTCTAGTAAACTTTTAGAACAAATATTAAAATTTGGTCCATTCTGGTCACGTGACCGATCACGTCACAGCATTAAAAATAGCAAAAATATATATTTCATGAAAATATCTACCCACATCCAAATTTTTGTTTCCTCTCGTTTAAGGCAACGCGAGATAGCACTTGTACCCAGACTCCCACTTTTTGAAAATTGTACATAGCTCCCTTAATATCTATATTTTGTTCGGTACCCGGGCAGTCCGAAATGGCTCACACCATTGTGCTTTAAACCACATTGACTGCTTTTTCAATAACAAAATAATTTCGTCACAGTGAGGAAAAACGCACTTCAGAGCAAAGTCACATGACCAATGATGTCATCACCCTTAGTCTTGTACAATAATTAGTTTATGGTAAGACTTATTTCTAGACAACGTGGGGGTCTTGCTGCCCTCAAACTGACCAAGCTATTTGGGATTGACGATTTTCCAGCTGCAAAGGATTCTGGGAAGGTTCTTATTATAATTATATATTGTTATTTAATTATTATTATTTTAATATTTATTGCCACACACTTATGATATTTACAATACATATATAAAATAAACTATTATTAGAAGATAAAGTGAGTATTAATTAAGTAAACAGTATTTCTGCCATACATTTCCCACTTTCAGTGGGAATATGCAGAATACTCTTTACTTAATACACAAGGGCTTGTGTACCTTCTCACTTGTAGCAATTCAACTCCCAGATACTGGCATTTGAAAACAGAACTCCAAGGAATAAAAATAAGCACAAGACCCCAGGTACGCATTGCAGACCTATTTTTTTTAATTGTTATAGTTTACTTTACGTTGTTGACATAACAAGTGTCCGAGTTCTAGCTTTTGTCTGTTCCAGTTCACACCACAACCCAGTCAGATATGTATTTAGCATTTCTGGTTCTTAAAATTTAAAGTGGCTTCAGTACGAGTAGAGTTGTTAGCAGTTTTTTCTTTACAGACAAAATCACAAATGTCATTTGCTAAATAAAATGGTTATTATCATTATCATTATCATTATTATATGGAATTTGTGTCCTCATTTCCCCCAGTGCTTATTACAGATTGGCTGCTTAAAGACCAGGCAAACTGCTAGAAGATTATTTTACTAGTACTGGTTTTCTTTCTGGTTTTGTGAAAACCATGACACTAAACACATCTTGGTCGCAGTTTTAAAAGTGTGAGAAACACCACACCTGCAGCATAAGATGAAAGATAATTTTGATGTTGCCTTGTTTTCCCATCTAAGATATCCCATTAAGATAATTCCTTATTATTGCATTGCGCATCCCTACTGCACACGATTTTCGCATCATCAGTGCGTGCACATGAGCACGTGCACGTGCAAAACGTAAGAGATTTCCCTCAAACTAAGCTCAATAACGGAATAAATTCTTCTTTTCTCTTAAATGAACACGGTGACCCCTGATTTTTTTCTCCGGTATTTGCTAAGAACAGTCTAATGAAGAACACATTTGAAGAGGAAAAAAAGTGTGATAGTAGAAAATAATTTTTTTGGGGATAATAGTTCCCAACTGGGTGTATTTTGGCCAAGGCGAAGACTTGAGTAAACCACGGAACTGTCCGAAAAAGTGCAATATTCCCGCAACCAGGCAATCAAAAACAGCTTAAATGAAGGAATACTGCTTATGTCAATAAATGAAGCTTTACTTTTGAGACAAAACTTTGTGCCTTTCAAGTAACCAAGATTCAATTCTGTAAGAAGTTGATTCAAACTTTTAAAGCGCAACCAGTAAAAATACCCCATTTTAAGAGCCTGCTGACGCGTAAACAAGCACGGTGACCCCATTTTTTTTATTGCATTTTTATTATGTTCTTATCATGAATGTTCATTACGCCAAGTTCCAAAAAAAGTTTGATAGTAGAACTATTTCAAGGGAATTACCTTAAGGACTCTACATTCTCAGCGAGAGTGGGGTAACGAAAATCAAT
>JAHPZR010005940.1:0-7500 GCA_019787425.1 Platygyra sinensis | reverse complement strand
CTCAAAAGCCAGAGTTTAAGGGGACCTAAGATCTTACTTCTTCCCAAATAAGGAAAGCTGGTCAAACTTTAACACCCTCAAAGAAGGGCGATGGTGGAAAAAAAACACAGGCACTCCTGAGAGAGTTGTGTGTAAAAAACTGCCAGGGAAAAAGCGCGTCAAAAGATGGCAGTGAACGGCAAAGCACATTGGCCACTACTACCCTTCATGAAAAGGACAAAGCTTCAACCCAAATATTCCTTCCCCAGCTTATCACAGAGTATGAGCGACAGATTTGACAACTTGGGACAAATGTTTCAAAGCAGTTGCTCTGCTTATGCGTCACAAGACAGTCATTGGTTAGACGACCTCAGCTCTGCCAACTCATATGTGTTGGAAGTAGATGAACCAGGAGCAAAGAAACAAAAAGCGATGAAGCAGGTCAAAGCACAGAGAATGAACTCACCCTAGGTTAACTTGAAAAAGACTGACTTAGCAGAACGTAAAAGAGCAGAAATCAACACTGACTTAGCTGCTATGATCTTGAAATTACAGAAGGAGAAAACCCAGGAAGACAAGCTCACAGAAATAAAGAAACGCTATCCGGCGCGTAAAATTTGTGAGAGATTACCGAAACACGAGTTAACAAGCCAATCAGGGCCGTAGTCAGAAAAAAATTTTGACTGAGGCAATGTCTATGAATAACTTATGACTGAGGCAATCAGTCCATGGTTGAGTTCTCTTCCTAGGTATTAGGTACTATAAACAACAAAAGCCAAAGAAATGACCGAGGAAAGTGCCTCGATTGGCCTGTTACTAGCTACGGCGCTGCCAATATGGAATAACCTTTCAGAAAAGGCACATTCAGCTGACAAAAATTTGCAGAAAGTGCAAAAAAGTCCCTTGTAAAGGGAGTTACAGTAGTAGTATCAGTTGTAAACAACTTGATCACTGCTCCGGGGATGCCCTCAAAAAGCGAAGTTGTAAACAACCTCATGGATTTTATCGCACATTGGCTATTTTACTTTAATTGAGGAGTCCCTGGAATGGAATTCCTCGTTGTACATAAACTTTGTGGATTTCCTCAAGACTTTAGACAGTCTTCATCGTGACACCCTGTGGTAACTCCTCCAACACTATGGGATCCCAGCCAAATTGACACGCATCATCAAGGAGTCATACGAGGGATTGGCTTGTCAGGTTGTTCATGGAGGCCAGTTGACGCGTCATTTCGACGTGAAGACCGGCGTTCATCAGGGGTGCCTTCTGTCGCCGTTCCTGTTTCTCCTCGCCATCGACCGGGTGATGAGGCAGACGACGGATGGACAGAGAGATGGCATCCAGTGGACCCTCTTGACTTTGCTGATGATCTCGCTCTGCTCTCCCACAATCAACAACAGATGCAGAACAAGACCACAAGCCTAGCCTCCCATGCCTCCCAAGTTGGCCTCCAGATCCACCCCAACAAGACCAAGATCCTGAAAATCAACGCCTCCAACAGGGAAGTGGTGAAGTTGGGAGACAACAACCTGGAAGAGGTCGAGACTTTCACCTACCTTGGGAGCGTTATCAACCAGCAGGGAGGAACAGATGCAGACGTTAAGACCCGTATCGGTGTTTCGGTGTTTTACCGGGTAGCGAATTTGCCAATTTAAAAAGTGTGCATAATTAAGAATTTTTAGGACGTGAATTTTAGTGATTTTAAGCGGCTCGTCGTCACCTTGAAAATTAACCAACAGAAGCATAATTGGACTCAAAAAACTTGTAAACTCCTCAAAAATAAATTTCCAGGCTCGAATTGGAGTGTTATTTTGATGGGGATTAAACAGAGCGAAGTTTATGATAAGGTATTAGTCACTGAATTTTGCGTGTTTTTTACCACACATGGGACAGCAACGAATTTTTGATTTTTTGGCGGGTTTAAAAAAATATTTCAAGAAAAAATCACACCACGTTTCTAGGCTTACCATAAAATGAAAAATTTTGAAAAATGAAAAATGGAAGAAAATGAAAAATTTTGATTTTTCATCATGTGCCATGACTGGCTCGGTCCTAGTGGACATTCCCTCTTAATACTCACCAGGGAATCCCTTTCGCTCTACTACAGGCAGTTATAACTGTTGAAACCTGACAACGATCAGAGTACTTCTGCCCAAAGTACACTGACTAGTGCACAAGAATCTAAAAAGTGTCGATCATTGTCTGACACAGCAAGCCAATGCCGTTTTGATCCCATTATACTTGTAAGTGTTGCAACTCAAACTGATCATATACCCACTACAGTGGCTTCAGATAATTCAAGTAACGGCAGTTCTCTAGTTAAAACTCAAGCAAGTTTCACTGTTCTGCTGAAGAATGGAAGATAACTCCAATCCAATGCTGGGATTTTCCAGCGAACCAATCAAAATTTACTTCCCAATAGTGAGTTATTAACCTTGCGCGTGAACCTGTCATGCAAGTACTCATGACAAAATGTCGGGAAAATGTCAACAATGTGAAGCAAAAGGCAACTGCAGTTTCATGTCATCCAATTTGACCAAAGTGGGAATGTCGTACCCACTAAACGTCCAAGATTTGGTTCCGATGGACTAGATAAAAGGGACGGGAAAGGGAAAGAAAATGCAATCGAAGCTACGCAAGTCACTTACAAGTACAACCTCAAACATATCGTGTACTCTTCCTTGTCAACACTCTACAAACAGTCTTAAAAACATTTGCAAAAAACTAGTGCAGAGTCCAAAATCAGTTGAAACACCGCTGAAGAGATCGCACTAGTTCCCAGCAACTACATCCAACAGGCCAAAGGTCGACTGGATTGAACCAGTGCAAACATTTATTTTGTCTAAAGCTCCTTGTTTTTAAGTCAGTTTATGGAAGTCTGTCAATGGCGATTACTGCATGTAGTGTTCGTAAGGTACATTTCCGTGTATCATACGTAATATACTTAAACGTACAGTGTATGTCGGGAAGTTGATTATTAAGAGGCTGTCTCTCTAAGAACCACCCACTCAATTTCGCTTGAAAAATAATTTTGCCTGAAACTCTGGCAACTGAAAGACTTTACCAAGGTTAGAATAAAACAAGATTTCTTTTGATTCGAAATGATTTTCTAGTCGCGTCACTAGCCATTTATATTTCGCCTCGTCAGGGCCCGTCGCGCCGTCTCCAAAAGCATAAAATTGGCATTTTTCGTGACGCCGTAAAATATTTCATTCGCAACATCTAGCATTGAGTCTTATATCATTTTGCTCATAAACCTTTCTAGTTTTCCGAGATACTAACCAATTTTGTCTCAATTTAAGTGGCAAGACGAAATCAAGCATATTACTGAACACTATTATTCGTCATCGAACGATGGCTGGAAATGGCCTTCATTTAGGAGCTAATTTTTAAAATTTGGGACCTAGCTGAAACTTCTAGCCTACACAGTTGCAAAGTGTAGTCCTTTATCGGCAAAAATATGCAAAACCCCTGTACGATTTCAGTATTTCAAAAGTTATGGCCGTTTGTATCAGCACATGTAGGAGCCTTTCCGACATTCAAGCCTATATCAAAATCGACCTATCCGAGCAGATTTTATTATAACTACAGCTTACCTGCTTCGAAACTTGGTTTTATTTCCAACTTCAATCACTTTCCAAGCCTTCACGTTGCTGAATCAGTCACTAGCAGTTCCAGTAAATTGGTAGGTTTTGCCTTCGAAACTTGAGAACGGCTACATCGAGTTTCTTGAAAGCGAACAAAGCTCGACTCCATGGCCACATTTTGGGCTAAAATACCCTATCGAAACATCGTTTCAGAGCTGGATTTCTTCAAGAATCAGATAACAAACTAACCAAGTCTGGCATCAAGGAGAAAATCAAGCTTTGAAGGCTTAAATTTTAAAGAAATCACCCCGTGTAGTTCGCTGGAAGAAAGTATCGGTGTGATGCTGTTTTCACGGAAGTCCGCACAAAAGGGGTATGTACCTTAAGTAAGGTTATTAAAGTGTATCTAGAACTTCTCCGTAATTCCCTAATTCTGGATTCCCTGTATTCTCCTGCTTTCCCCTTTATTCCCCTGTATTCTTCTGTATTCCTCTGTATTCCCCTGTATTCTCCCGTATTCTGTTGCTTTCTCCTGTATTTATTTTGTAATTGTAATTAATGTAAGTTAACAGGGAAGAGCCACCTGGTGGATCTGTTAATAAAGCATTATTATTATGATTATTATTATTATTATTATTATTATTATTATTAATATCATTGTTATCATTATCATTATCATTATCATTATCATTATCATTATTCTCTTGTATTCCCCTGTATTCTCCTGTACTATATTGTATAATTGAGCATCTTTATATGATTGGTATAAGAACTAGTTTTACCATTACGATGAAGATCAATGGACATCACTAATGATTATATGACTAAAGAGCTTTGTTCCTTACTTTGAAGATAACTAATGTACTTAAAAATTATATTATTTATATCAAGGATGAGAGGATAACGTCCAGTTTCAGCACGGCACGCAATATTAGGAGCCTTGTTATACACTTGCAAATAGGGTTTACAAAACTGCAACTGACCTTTTTCAATCGGTGAAGTGTCCCGATACTTGAAGTATGATTTGATAAAAAGACCCCAGACTTTGCTATTATAACTCAAAATGGGTGAAACCATTGTGTCAAAAATTTGGAAGCAAAAGATGGTTTCAAAATGCTGAAGTCGATGTGTCGTCTCACGCTAAATAGAGCATGAACAGGTGTACAAGGGTTTACAGGGGATTACAAAGGTAGACAAGGGTTTACAAGGGATTGCAGGGGGAGTAAACAAGGGTTTTACAGGGGATTACAAGAGTATACACTGGTTTACAGGGGATTACAAGGGCATACAAAGGGTTTACAGGGGATTGCAGGGGTATAAAAGGGTTTGCAGGGATTACAAGGGTTTACATGGGATTGCAGGCGTATGCAAGGGTTTACAAGGGATTACAAGTTTACACAAGGATTTACAAGGGATTACAAGGGTATACAACGGTTTACAGAGGATTACAGGGGTGTATAAGGCTTTACAAGAAATTGCAGGGGTATACGTAAGTTTACAAGGGATTTACAGGGGTATGGAAAGGTTACAGGGGATTGCAGGCGTATGCAAGGGTTAACAATGGATTACAGGGGTATAGAAGTGATTACAAGGGTTTACAGAGGTATACAAGGGTATTACAAGGGCTTACAAGTGAGTACAAGGGTATACAGGGGTTACACGGGGATACACGGGTATACAAGGGTTACAGGGATTCATACAGGACTGTAGGTATTACGAGTGTATATAAGGGGGAATACAGCGGATAATACAGGACTAACAGGGGATTACAAGGGTATACAAGGGGTCTACAGGGGATTACAAGGGTATACAAGGGTTTACAGGGGGATGAAAGGCAATTGCATAGGGTTTACAGCGGATAACCCCCCCCCCCCCCCCCCCCCCCCCCCCCCATGGGTATACACATGGTTCAGGGAATTACAGGAAACAAGGGTTTAGATGCGGACTAGTACAAGGTATACAGGGCGTTCACAGGGGATTACAAGGGGTCTACAAAGGATGTTCTCAGGGGATATACAAAGGGTTATAGACGGGTTTTACAGTGGAATGCACGAGAATACAGGGGACATACACGAGAATAGAGAAAGAATACAGGGAGGGGAATACAAGAGAATACAGGGGAAAATACAATATTAATAATAGGGAAATACAGGAAAATACATATAAGTTCTAAATACACTATAATAAGGGACACATGATGTACAGTACTTACCACCTTCAACAAGTACTGATCAGCGGCTTCCCAAATTAGATACCAGGTTCTGTCGGTTGTCGCGCCATTTTCTGGCGTCCTTTTTGAAAGGTGTAATTTCGTGAACTCAGGAGCTTGTATCGATCTCTTTGTCCTTTTTCACCGTTTAAAAACTCTACTTTAGCGTATAAAATCCTAAACCACATTTTTCTGGCATTCAGTGCCTTTCATTCAGGCATAAACAGTCTTTGTCCCACAACAGTTTGATTTAATATCTGTTTGACTGATGGTAGTTAATGTAACCATGATTTCAAAAGACAGCAATGGGAATGGTGGTGAATCTGTTAAGTCAAACTTCAATGTAAAATTTACTGATTGATATATTATGATATTATGATATTTTCCTTAGTACTGCAAGCTTGATTTGATGTTTCCCTACATAGATTTCCACATAAACTAACCTTTCTGTGCATTGTATTTTATTCATAGGATAAAGTAAGATTGGTAGTGCTTCATGTAAGACCCTGGCATACTAACTTGAAAAAGAAAAAAAAACTGTGAAGCAGAATCCTGGTTTACAACACATGTGTATGTATTCATTACTATTTAGGGGACCATGGGGACTTTACTAAGATTAATTTTTGTAACAGCTATTGAAAAAATATATTGGCAAACAAATTTTGGCATTTCACTAGTCATTCTCTTTGTATAATATATATTTTTTTAATATGTATATTTTATATTCATGTATATACTGTAAACAAGGTGACTTTGCAGATCTTTTTTCAGAGTGCTCAATAGTAAACTAGCAGATGGTTATAACAGATGACAAACCAAGCAACTGTACTGTAGATTGGACTTGACATTTTATTGCTTTTTAGTTTCGAGGTACACAACTTGTGGGCAGCACTCATCAGTAAAAGTTGCCAAATGCAAATTTGCGTTATTACATTGGTGTGAAATACACATGTAATCATTGGAAATATGATACATCTAGCTACAATAGTGTGAATGCTTTTACAAAACCAAGGAAAGCTGGAAATTATAGATAAATGCTGTTACTTTTGTGTGACAAGAGGAGCTCTAAAAGTTAAAATTTAGCATTTGTCTGGAACAATAGTTTATTTGCATGTCTACTTGAGGTTACCAGTTCATTCTGTTTGTTCAGAGAGGTTACCTCAAGTTTACAAACTAAGGTACTTCTTTTAGAGACAGAGGTTACATTGATTTGAAGCGGGGTTATATACAAATGTAGGTCGGCTTGTTTTAAAATCTTTTAAGTGACTTTGAACTTTGACTTATTGTCAAAGTCACTTGGAAGCTGCCCCATGTAACTCCACTTCAAATCGATGTAACCTATACCTCTGGGAGAAGTACACAATGTATTTTATTATTCTGTAAACCTGATTAAGCCTCTCTGAACATACAGAATGAACTGATTACTTCAAGCAGACATGCAAACAAATTCCTAATGAAAAGTGCTAGATTTTAAATTTTCAAGCTGTTTTTTAGAGCTTATCTTGTAACGTTGCCAACCTCAATTGATTACATAGTTGTTTCTGTAGACCTACTCCGTTTTCATACAATTTACCTGTTTTTATTTGTCTGTAGCTTTTAATTTGTATTTTCTTTTTCTTTCACTGATTATCCTGGCCAGCCTCAATTAGCACTGCTACAGTACCTACAGAGCCAGGGGATCAAGGCTTAATCGCGAAGTAATGAAATAAAAATATTGTTGTTGTT
>JAHPZR010005939.1:0-30649 GCA_019787425.1 Platygyra sinensis | reverse complement strand
ATGCGATAGTGTGTGTCAGAATCGTTGCAGAACGCAAGGAAGATGTGTTGTTGGAGACTGTAGCAATACAGGATACTCAGGATAGAGTATTCCTCTTCATTGGATACCTCTATCCCGATGAAACTCGATCAGAAACGAGAAAAAGACCAAAGAAGTGGGCTGATCTGTGTGAAGCGAAAGTCGGGGAGCCGTCAAGGATTTAGTCTTCGATCCCGGTTTCACCGCTATTATAAAAACCTATAGCTTTTCATGGCCTGTATATTTCTCTATCTTTAGTGGAAAGCTTGACATTTTTATGGTACTTCATACGACGCGAATTTGGGATACCGATAATCTGGAAGCCATCTGACTATTCCAAGCGCAAGCGATCGATCCGCCGAATCCATCAAATGAAATCACTCGGTAAAGTAAACATCGGTTCTTTTTACTCGAAATAGACACATTAATTTTTTAAACGAATAGTACACGAAATCTGCGTCCTACAACGAAGCGATTAAGATTGTTGAGCCTTACAACTGGTGAATGAGGACTAGCTATGTATGTGTAGATTTTGATAAAAACACACGCACACCGGAAGTCGTAATCAGACCGTGTATCTCAACAGCCATTCAGCTGGAATTGTTTCGTTCTTTGAGCTTTGTCTTTGAAGAACGAAATATATCTAAATTTCAAATTTAGAATGGATCAAGCATTTATAACTTTGTGAGAAAAGTGAATCAAACGATTAAGATTCGACTCTAGAGCCCTAGAGCTATCGACGGAGTTCGTCGTGCTGAAAGAAGAATCACGGCGATTGTCAGTCAATGGAAACGCAAAGTAAAAAGTCGAGAACCCAGGTTATTAGCGTACGTAACATGGACATTTCATTCAAATGAACAGTGAAGTAGAAATGTATTCATTTAAACGATACTATACTGAACCTCTTTTCAATATCCTAACGAAGGATTTGCCATGATTTAGTAGTACGAAATATGCAGATTCGTATAGCTTGCGTTCGTGCATACTAAAATTACACAGTAACTGACTATGCATATTCTAAGGTCGGGTGACAGTAATCAAGCGAAAATTTACCTCGACTTTCGATATTGTTTGCCAACATCTCTGCTTATCTCTCATGTTAAAACTGTTTTCAATCATTGATCTGGCGAAGTAGGCAGAAGTGGACCACGACTGCATCGCATTTTCACTTTTATTTCGGGGGAAATTAGTGTGTGAATCTAAAAATGCTTTCACACTCCGAAATCTGCACGTTCCCTAAAGCCAACTTACCGACTCTTCGTGTCCATTGACATCTTCATAACTCTTTAAGAGCTGTAAGTTAACTCTACTGCCATTACTTTTACCGTTATAATCCAAATGGACCGGCAAATTGTCGATTCTGATCCTGGCAAAAATTACAACGCGGCAATCTCTGCTGGTGACCCGCACTTCGAAATGGAAAAAAGAAATGCACATCGCAGTCGTTCAAATCGTAGCTAGACTCTAAATTGTAATGCTAGATGACACAGTTCTTTCACGTAAAAATCTTGTTCGGATTTGATAAAATATGAATCACAAATAACCGAAAAATGTTTTGATAGCCGTAAAGCTCAGTCAAAAGTCTCTTGAGTGTTTCAGCTCGGTTCCCGAAGTGACGTCACTAGTAGCCCGACCCAGATCCCACTTTGCATGGTCGTGAACATGGAAATTACGAGTTCAAACACCTGTAGAAACGCAAGGATTTTATCAATCGAGATAATTTTTTCGCTGATGAAATCAGGGAAACTAGTAGATTTTACTAAAAGGAAAAAAATTTGGGGGGTTAGTGGCACTTTAAGAATGGCATGTTCTTGCACTATCATTTTATCAGAATGCCAGATCAGTATCTGAATAACACAAGACATGTTCCAGAAGTAAGTAAGAGTAAGTAAGAACTAAATTGCATTTAAAGTATTAAGGCCGGGTGTTAGTCTATCATTTGATGATATTCTTGGTTTGGAAATTGTTTAGGCAAGAAAAATTTACCTGCAAAGGACTGTACTTTGGATTGCAGTTTATGTCAAAATTAAGGTTATTCTGTAACCATGGCATCAGGGAAGACATTTCTGTGGCATCTACAACTGAGTCAACGTAACAATGATGGAGACAAACATAAGACTGTTCAACTCTATATGCTCCCAATACTTGAAGTTATCAAATAATGAGTTATGCAAGTTTCAACATCTTCATTGTCAACATCATCATTGTCATCATCATCACTATCATCAACAACAACAATAAATTACAACGTCAACTAACAGCCAAGAGATTTCTATCTGTCAAAAAACGCCTTTTGGAGTTAATGGAAACTGCTGTGGTCTATATATATTCCTGGAAAGGATTCGGATGAAATTCTGCATCTCACTATTTCAGGGCTGTGCATCTAGCTATTTCTAAAATTGGTTGTCCTAGAGAAAGAGCATGCGACATTGCTAATAGGGGCTATGGGTAGTAATTGCTACTCTTCACTTTGATTACACTGTTTGACACAGCAATTTCAAACAAATAATTAAGCTTGCTCATATGATCAAGATGTGTTTTTAAAGTATGTTTCGCATCCATAATACTAGAATAGAGCAGTGGTCAATCTAGAAATTGGCAGTAATGAGTCCAGGGACTCACACTGCCAAAAACCTGTGAGTCGCTCAGACAAAAGAGCGAGTCTCATACGACATTTTAGCTCATCTCCTGTGCGGAATTCGTTGTTGCATTCGTGAAACGTCCGTAGCTTAGTAACCAGGCAATTTCCTTGAAACCAGTTTTCAGGCTCTTCCGTCAAAGGCCTGAAGGTTAAAAGTCCATCACAAACGAACTGGAGTGTTTTTGTCACAGCTTTAGGAGAAAAACTTCTTCAAAATAACCAATCTATTCAGAATTTGTGCTTTTGGGGTTGTAAGGTAGCTGCTTTATTGCTAATATGGCACAACTTTTCTGTTCTCTGCTTATAAAAAGCTTTGCTTATGCGGTTGCGAATGTTAGCAAATTATGCGGACCTGTAAAACTGCATCCTGTCAGATGATGTGAGGAAAAGACATAAGCCGTGACCGCATTCATAACTTTTTGTGTCCAAATGGATGCATGCAGGACTAAATTTGTGCGTCTTTTCGGAAAATTATGAGTCTGAGACGCGGGACGTGCAGGTAGATGGATCACTGATGGGGGTGCTGAGAGTACAGCTGGTGTACTCATTTTATTTTTAAAATGCCTTGTTTAACAATACATCTGCATGCCAACGAGTTGAGTCAAAAACAGTCCCACTTCTAGATTACAGTGAAAAGGCTTATTCTGCATCATACCCAAGGGAATTTACCAACCTTGTAAAGAATCAGAATCACTTGCTGATATTCCACTAGACACATCCATCTACATATTTAAAAAAAATTAAATTAGCCATCATGATATTCAGCACTCCTGTGTCCCCATACAAGAAGACTTTGTTTTCGGACCATCAAACACAGATCCATCTAGTGGCAGGAACTAGACTCTTGGCTCCTGTTTCTTTCTGTCAAAGTCAAATATCCTTACTTACAACCCTTTAATATGGGAGCGAGGGTCCTGCTCAGAACAACCATGATTCCCATATTGTCTAGTAAACTCTCATTAGATGGATGGAAGAGGTTGATCCTTTGTGAGACAAAACCTGGGAATTTCAGTTCAAGTTAACATTGAACCAACAGCAAAACTGTTGTCATGACAACAGTACAAATGTCATTTTTTTCTTTTGTGATTTACATTTCTGGTGTCAAGCTTGAAGAACACTGCTCCAATGTTTCTCAAGATATTCTTTACTCATTATTTTACTGTTTTGGTTTCCCTTAACAAAAACATGCATCACTCTCCTAATTTGCATAATACAAAACGTCAATATCTCTAAAACAAAATATATTCCAAAAAAGAAAATGCCAGATTGTTCTTTACTATGAAAAGCCTTTCAAAGAAGCAGCAACTATTTTTCATTTCATAGGCACTTTAATGACAAATAAATTAATAAACTATTCTTCACATATTTTGTAGTATTTTGCAAAGCTTTATTTCAAACATACCTGATCATACTCCATAACAATATAGAGGACTGAATTTCCTTTTATCAGTCTCTTAATTGTCCTTCCATCCCATACACATGGGGTACCATGGAACTGAAATGTGATGCTATCTTGACTGACAGAGGCACAAGAAAACCTTCATTCAAGAAAACAGAAACCTCTATTAACTTTTTTCTTCAAAGACAAATGCACATTGACTCTGGACAACTCATTACAAAACCTTGCCAACTCAAACCAAAATCGATTTGCCCTGGATTTCCATCACACATTTACTCTAATTTTACACTCAGTAACTTGAATCTGAGTTTACTCGTCGCACAAGTCAATTTCGAGTGGCGAGTCAAGTACGAGTCATGAGTCAGGTTCGAGTCAGGTTTCAAATTGTTTTTTTTGTTTTGTTTTTTTTTCGATTACAGTAATGATGTGAGAGCAGTAACCAAAAATATTAACTTCCCAGATGACGACATTTTTCATTCTCGATCTAAAGAGCCATTACCGCTGCGTATTGCTGTTGCTTCACCAAGTTACACGACAACTTTCAATATTAATACATTTTCTAAGAATATTAGGCCTCAAATTTGCACATACCTGAAGAATATGTCCTATTTACCTGATATAACAGAAAAACAGATGGTGAAGGGAATTGAAAAAAAACTTGGAACTTGGCTCGAACCTGACTTGTGACTCGAACTTGACTCGTGCGGCGAATAAACTCCTTGAATCTTCAATAACTTTCTCCTCCCATTAACTCAAACAATTTCTGTTTCCCTTCATGCCAGGTCAATTCTTCTGTATAATTTTACCCTTGATAAATAAATGTAATAACCATGTTATTGTATTGTAGTTACTATTACAATGTATTTGTCAAACATGTCACAACAGGAAAACAATTCGAAAGTACTGTAGACTGTCCAAAACAATTTGGCACTTGTTTGCATAACCTGCGATCAGACGACCCTTACATTTTTGTCGTGGCGGGAAGGTACGCCTGATGCAATTACTTGACCATTTTGTCTGTTGCTAGCCCAGAATCTGGACTTTTCTCTGATTGGTCAAGAAACAAAAAGGTACTTAGAACTGAGCCATGATTGGTTACCTTTGTGGCGGTGTGATTTCCAGTAAAAAAAATCCCGCATGCTGATGAATTGCATCATGATGTCTGATGAGGCGAGCAAAGAGAGCGAGTTTTTGTCAGCTTTAAATGCTTCTCTTCAGAGTTTTGTTTACAAAACTCTCAATGATGAACAAATAGAATGTATTCACAGAATCACATGCCATGGGAGAGATGTTTTGGCGGTGCTACCGACAGGATTAGGCAAGAGCGCTATATATGTATTACCACCATTTTCGTTGATATGCGACTTTCAAAAACAAAACACCCACGGAAACGTTTCCAAAATTTCCGTCAATCATACATGTTATCGACAGATCAGATCAAAATCCACCAATCACAGCCCGCTAGCATGACGTAAAGAAGGTCTGAAGGTCACACTAATGGCTGTGATTGGTGGATTTTGATCTGATCTGTCGATAACACGCAAGACTTCCAGTAATTCTGCTTGGTTATCCAGAGATGGCATCGCCGACATTCGCGCTGACAGATATTTTAATTAGGGGGTGGCAGACAAATAGTCAAGTAATTGTATCAGGCGTACCTTACCGCCGCAACAAAAAATATAAGGGACGCCTGATCGCATGTTATGTTATGCATATCTACTGTGTTGGAGAGCATTCTTTGTAGAAAGTGACATTTACAATAACAAAAATAACTTAATTTCAACAGTTATATCTCAAGCAACTCTTCCAAAAAATCATTTCTGAAAATGTGCGATTGTGTCTTTTGTGATAAAAGAGGCTCTGCTCACAGGATGTATAACTGCACAATCAGCTGTCTTGTCAGTGATGGTTGACTTCGCATAATAGGATTTCATTCACACATGTATAGCAAAATGCATAATACATGTTTGAAAGTGTAGAGTGATTTGAATCAACAATAGATCCATTCATGCTAATTGGAAATACTGATGATATAGGACTTTTCTGCTCCCTGTGATTTGCCCACTGACAAGACTTACAATCAGAACTTACAACCTGAACTCCCTCAGGGTGAAAGTATCTAAAGCATAGATCACGGGCTGCAAGACCGGAGGCCCTGTCTGGGGCAATTAAGAGCAAGCAATCCGATGAGCTTGTAGAACAAAAGTTTTGTGGAAAGATTGGAATTTGAACCCAAAGATGAAATACATTGTATTACTTTCGAGACCTGCCACATTGTAGCATAGCGAGGTTGTGGTGAGCAGAGTTGGAACACGCCTTTGAGCAACTGGCATACTAGCGGATGACAGCCTGCTTTGTGACCATCAATTAGAGGCAAGACAGCACAAAGGGCAGAGCGATAGACATTAACGGTTCTGTACTCTTTACCCTCAAGAAACTGGAGTGCGAGAAAATCCAAAACATTAGTTAGAGATGGTGAAAGGGGATTAACGTTGACCTGTTGACTACACCAGCTACTCCATATTGTCCAGGCAGAGGAATAGGCACTAGTTGTATTTTTCCTCCAGGCTGCCAAGAGGATTTCTCTACTCTGTACAGAAATGTCTGCCATTTGGTAACCTCTGCTGACAGAAGCCACCCAGCTAGCTGTAGGCATTTGAGAGGGTGGGTTCTGTTTCCCTGGGTCAGGAGATCCTCCTGAACTGGTAGGAGGAGAGGGAAGTCTATGCACAGGTCTAATAGTAGTGGATACCAGGGCTGAGCTGGCCAAACTGGTGCTACAAACACCATGTGTGACACCTGCTGGCCCTGAATTTGGTGAAGGCATTGGCCTATCAGGGTAAATGGAGGAGAGGCATAGCCCCGAAAGGTTGCCCAGTCCAGTGTGAATGCATCTGCGTAAATTGCTAGAGGGTCTGGACGCCAGCTTACAAACTGATCTAGTTGGTAAGAGAGACGGGAGGCAAAGAGGTCGATATTCAGGGGACCTCACATCTGATAGAGGCAGTCGAAAACACCTGGATGAAGTTTCCCATCGCTGGAATCTAGAAATACTCGATTCCCTGTCCGCTTCTACATTCTGTATTCCTGGGAGGTAGCACGCTGTCACCGAGATATTGCAGGTGAGGCACCAATCCCACAGATTTTTGGCTAGGTAAGATAGCATGGGGGAGTGTGTCCCTCCTATTTTGCTTATGTAGGTTACTGCTGAAATGTTGTCCATCAGCAGTAGTACCGGAGCCTTGGCTTTGTTCTTGGTGAAGGACATTATGGCTAGTGAGCCTGCTAGCAATTCTAGGCAATTGATATGGTATGAAGTCTCTTAGGGGAGCCATCTGTCTCCTGTCAACATCCCTTGACAGTAGGCTCCCCATCCTTGACGTGAGGCATCGGTCTCTATGACCAAGTCTGTTGATTGTTGGAACAGGGCTTTCCCATTCCATGCTACTAGGTTGTCTTTCCACTACTGTACCTCTTGGAGGCACTCCGAGTCCAGATGGACTGCAGCTTTGTAAGATTTGCAAAATCTGAGGACAGAGTCTTTCGCTTGTTGGAGGTACCGATAGTGGAGGGGAGCTGGAAAGACTGGCTGTATGGATGAGGACAGGAGGCCCAGGAATTTTGACAATTCCCTTACAGTAGTAACCGGGGTGTTTAACAGATCCTGGCATTTTGACTGGATCTTTCTTATTTTGTCCCTGGGGAGGCTGAGGCTTAGGTCGAGTGGGTTTACGAGTGACCCTAGGAACTCCATTTGTTGGGAAAGAACTAGTACCGACTTTAGGTAGTTCACTGTAAAGCCTAGCCCGTCTAGAAGATTTAGAGTCGAAGCAGCATGCTGAACGACCTGCTCCACTGAGGGTGCCATAAGAAGGATATCGTCTAGGTATACAATGAGTTGAATTCCTCCTTGTCTTAGTATATACAACACTGGTTTTAACAACTGTGACCGTGAATGGGAAAACGTACCCTAACGCTTTACCGTTTAACGGTAAGAAATAAGCGGACTGTAAACGGATGGTAAACGGTTAGGCGAAACGTTTAAACGATCTCCATAACCATTTAAACGGATGGCCAAGATCGTTAAACGGTTGATCAAAGTCCATAAACAAATAGCTTGACATGTTAAACAGATGAGAAAAATTCATAAACGGAAAGCTCAAATCGTTAAACGGTTGATCAAAGTCTAAAAACGGATAGCTTAAAACGTTGAACAGTTGAGCAAAATCCATAAACGGATAACTAAAAACATTAAACAGTTGAGCAAAATCCACAACCGGATGGCACACATTTAATGATTGAACTCGGAAATAGATCATTTAAACGGGAAAATATGATGCACAGCCGTTTTATTCTTAAAAGGCAACTTAAGTTTAATGTAGAGACAGATAACTAATGTACCTTTAGTCTCTTGTTTCTGTTTCATTCAAAGATTGATCAAAAGGGCGATCGCCAGTGATGTCACATTCACGGTCCTTCTGCTTTAGTCAACTGAACCAAGACAGCACAGTGCATTCCGACAAATTGTTCCATGCTGAATTAGACAAGTCCTAAGAACCCTCTTTCTGTGACTTTTCTTTCAAAAAGGAGTTTTAATCTCGTAGCACTCTGGAGAACTACAAACTGAAGGCAAAAGGAACATTTTAGCTGTCACATACATTGCAATCGCAAATCATGAAGAAACTTGCGTTTCGCGATCGAATTCTACTGGGCTTAAAGTGCTGTTCGTTTACACCATGTCAAGTTAGTTATTTTTTGAATTCTGACCTAAGTACTCAATATCTTATCGCAGAAATGCTCTATGTTGACTGCATTAAAAACGTATTGAAGTCGACACAATAAACTGGTTCACTTATGCGAAAACCTTTTATCAAGTGTTCACATTAATTTATGACAAGATATTTTGTATCTGTTTTCAATTGATGTTCACTGAAATGCTTCTCCCTTAAACTGACGAAACTGCTAGTTAGACGTTTTTAAAAATGCTCCCTGAAAATCGTTTTACGTTAACTTACCTTTCGAACGACTTTTTAATACTGTTTGTGACATTCTGGAAGCTTATCCGCAGTCACGCTGTGATTGGGCAATGCTAAAGAATGCATCCAATCAGGGTGGAGCAAACAGCGCGACTCTTGCTCCTTGGCAAACAAAATCTTGGCTACAGATGCTGGTCGCTTCAACAGCTGCATTTTCTCGAAATTATTTGGCGGTTAGCACTTGGATTTTAAATGAATGTTCGATTGAATGCCACCACGAAAAGAAGCATCAACCTTACAGTTTATCTTGTGTTCGATTTGGAAGCCGGGCGATTCAAATTTCTCGGTGAAAATCTGCTTGGCACTGGAGGAGTCAAAAATCATTGAGCGAGCCTTCGATCCATTTTCCAAGTTGAGTGGCTCATAGCCACTTTGATTCTTCGAGTTCCAAAACGGATCAGATGATCATTTAAACGTTTAGTCTAAAGCGTTTAAATGTTAAGTTTAACACGTTAAATGGATGTCAAAACCGTTTAAACGTCATGTCTCAAGCGTTAAACGGATAGCATTTTTTTAAAAATGGACATGAAAACCATTTAAACGTTTTGCCCAAAGCGTTAAACGGATACTAGTTTTTTTAAAACAGACGAGCTACCCGTTTAAACGTTTTGCATGAACCGTTTTAAACAGATGATAAACGGATACCAAACAGAATTTTCCGTTAAACGGCAAAGCGTTAGTGTACATTTTCCCATTCACAGTCACACAAAGTTACTTTGCGAATACCCTTGGGGCACTTGCTAAACCGAAGGGGAGGCATGCGAATTCCAGAAGTGAATCCCTCCACAGAAACCTTAGATACTTTTGGTCATTCTGCCATATTGGGACTGTCAGATATGCGCCTTTGAGGTCTATTTTCACCACGTAATCCCCTTTCTTTAACAGATCTTTCAACATGTGTATAGACTCCATTTTGAAGTGTTCGTATGGGATAAAACAGTTTAGAGGTTTTAGATTTATCACTGGCCTGTGGCCCCACCCTTTTTGGGTATTACAAAAAGGGAACTGATGAATCCGGGTTCCTGTAGAGAATCAGGTTGAACGAAATGGACTGCCTCTTTTAATAACAGTTCCCAAACTTCCTGATCTATTAAGGTTTGATGGTCCAGTGAACATGGGATAGGAGGAGAGGTGTTTCGTTGTACAGGATTGGCTACTGAACCGGAGACAACTTGGAGGACCCAGGGGTCCTTTGTAATCTGTTCCCATGCTGCTAAAAAATGTTTCAATCGGCCTTCCTGAGGCAGGTTGTTGGGGAAATTCACAAAGTTTCTGAACATACCCGAGGGAGGGACCTGGACAAGCTGGAACTATCGATGTGGTTTTGGCTGATATGGCCCTTGGGACTGGGTTAATGGGGCTCTGCTCCTGCCCCTGAAGGATGTGCTTGTGGTCTGATAGCTTGATGTGGGGCGGAAGGAGCCTCGGTAGGGGGTTCTGTATTGACCTCTGCCACCCCGAAAACGCCCGTGGAACCTTCAGGGGGCAGTGCCATGAAAAAACGATTTACCAGCTTTCTTGGCATCGGCCACAGTATCCGCTGTTTCAGAGCAAAGTTTTGAGTGGGATTCGAAACCATCTCCAAACAGCTGCTTGCCTGAGTCTGGGAAGTCTTCTTTCCCCAAAGATGCAAGGACTGGACTAAATTTAGTCAAAACCTGTTCTCTGCATTTAGACGAGACCTGGGTAGATGTATCTCCTACCAGCATAATGGCCTTCTTAACACAACCAAACATGGCATCAACTGTGGTTTTATCAAGAATGATTTCTTCATTCCCTATGGACTCCTGCATGAGCGTAAAGTTTTCATGTAGTGCACAAAGCGGACCCAAGACATCAAGGATTTTGTCCTGTATATCTCTCAGTGAATTATCTTGAGTTTTGGCCCCAGCAATCATGAAATCTAGATAACTGTCGAAGTTGGGAGTGAAGGCTCCCTCTGATGCTGGTCTTGGGAATTCTCGAATGATGGTTCTTCGCTCGAAGCGTTGTAAAGGCTTTAACAAGGCTTTAAGCAGTGTATCAAGTTCCTCACTAGGTTCCCAACGAGAGTTGGAGGATGAAAGGCCGTCAGGGTCGTTATCCTCATTAGCGGACGACTGATCTGCTTCTAAGCTGCTGGCGTAACAAGTGGATTTATCGGCGCGTGGGCATTTAGATTGAGTATTCTCATCAATCACAACGACATCGATAGGGCAGTGTCTTTTTGTTGCCTTGACTATGCGGGTTTGGTCCACAGACTCTACGGCAGAATGTTCGGCCAACTGGCCCACAGGCGCTGCAGCTTTTTCAACTTGCGATCGGTCGATCGCGTGGTCTGGTAAATCTTGCTTAATTACAGATAGAATCGCCTGAGACAGGGTACTTAAGACGGACTGGTCGGCAACGAGAGCCTGAACCACCGATTCTGTGGGAGGGTGACGGGAAACACTTCAGGTGGCAGATGGCTCTGGATTTCTTCAGCCGCATTCTCTGCATTCACATCCATCTTGTGAGTGAATGAAAAAGACAAGAGCCGTAGCGGGTCAGCAGCTGATATACAATGCGAAGCTACCGTTGTGTTAATAGACTTACTTTAAAGTCATTGTTGTATTGTTTAGGTTTCAAGAGTGAATAAAGAGACATTGCATTGTTAAATGAGATGAGTGTTTTGAAGAATAATTAGCTAGTACTGACACATCATGGCAAAATGTGTGCTTCTCGTGAGCGGACATTTATCTAGAGCAAACAAACGGTAGGCCAAAATGTGCTCAACACACGAGTGAATGTTTAGTTACATCTACATGTCGTTATATTGGGTCAACAAAGTCCATACGGATATTGCTCCAACATCTCAAACATAATAGCAATAATTAAAGATAAGAAAAATACAATGTATACATATAAATTATAACAAACAAAAAATTCTAAAATAGGAGAGCTAAATTAACAACTAAGGGTGGACGACTAACTAGATAGGAATAAATGAGCAAGCAGGCCACACGTACTTTCTAATCGCTATCTAGGTAATTGCGCAGTCCAGACTGGAAAATTGCAAGAGAGTTGGCCTCAACAACCGCCGCAGGGAGTGCATTCCACTCTCTTACGGTCCTCAGAAAATACGAATAGAGCCAGCACACAGCATGCCAAAATGTGTGGGACTCATGAGCAAACATTTATCTAGAGCCAACACATAGCATGCCAAATGTGCTCAACACACGAGTGAATGTTTAGCTAGAGCCAACACATGGCATGCAAAATGTGCTTGACACATGAGCACCTGGATCCACAAAGGCAGGAACTGGTGGAGTAGGATTACCTAATGCCTAAATATCAGCGACTGCAGGACCTAGAGGTACAGCCATACTAGAAGATGACCAAAGTCTCCTTTGACTAGGAAAATAAGATAAAACAGGCAAAGAAAAAAAAAGTATAAACACCAGGCTAGGCGAGGAAACCACGAAAATTCCTCAAGCGTTTTTGGCTTGTGCACCTCTTTGGAAATATCGCAAAACTGAGAAGACAGATCTTCAAATAAGCAGACATTGCATGTGGTAATTCATCAAAACTGTGGTGAATTTTTTTTTAAACAAAAATTCAGATCGGCAAACTTCCTCGGTCCCAGTTGCTCAAACATAGGTGACGATAATCACACAGAGGATAAATGGATATCCAGTGGATGGGAAAGTACATGTCTGTTTTGTCAATACTTATCCCCAAGTTACCACCGTTTTCGTTGATACACAACCTTCGAAAACAAAACACCCGCGGAAACGTTTCCAAATTTCCGTCAATCATACATGTTATCGACAGATCGGATCAAAATCCTGCAATCACAGCCCGCAAGCATCATGTAAAGAAGGTCTCAAGGTCACACTAGTGGCTGTGATTGGTGGATTTCGATCCGATCTGTCAATAACACGTAAGACTGATGGAAATTTTGGAAACGTTTCCGCTGGTGTTTTGTTTTCCAAAGTCGCGTATCAACGAAAACGGTGGTAATGCATTATCCACCATTCCCATTGAACAACTGTGGCCAGTTATATCCAAGTCAAATGATTGCACCAGCACTGCTTAAATAGTCATTATAAACATGAAAATTTTTAGAATGGCTACATTTATTACCCATTGAAGATATGAGTTTCTCGCTTTCTTGCTGCACACTTACTAACAAGCTGGCATTCATTGTACCTCTCCTTTACGCCCTTTACACATCTGATTTCCCCCTCACATGATCCTTTTTCCTTTTTACCTCAGAGGAGCCTTCAGTGAAAAGTGGGGTCAGGGGCTAAGGTACTGGCCGTTTCTGTGCATGGCACTGCCTTTCTGATCTTTCAGTTGACCTTTCATCTCTTGCAAGAACCTCAACTGTAGCATTCTTCAATTTCTCTAAGGCCTTGCAAATCTCATCTGCTAGATCTCTTGCTGCCGCGAAAACATTCCTAATGGTTAGCTGTTCTTAAACAGATAACACTTTGTAAGTTGTTCGGTAGCCATTCAAACAGGCAGAGATACCGTTCGAATGGCTCGAGGTATCCGTTCAAAAAAATTAGCATCTGTTCGAACAGATCAAGCTATCCGTTCAAAAAAATTTGTCGTCCGTTCGAACGGATCAAGCTATCGTTCAAAAAAATTAGCATCTGTTTGCACGGCTCGAGCTATCCGTTCAAAAAAATTAGCATCCATTCGAACTGCTCAAGCTATCCGTTCAAAAATTCGTCAGCCATTCAAACAGTTTGAGCTATCCATTCAAGTCGGCCGTTCGAAGTTATGGCTTGAGCTATCTGTTTAAAAAAAGAGGGTTGTCCAATATTCCGACAAATTTATGCATAGCATTATATTGTATTATATCCACATAACAATAGATTAACGATGCAATACAATAGAGAACGACGCAATACCATAGAATACAATACAATGCTATGCATAAATTTGTCAGAGTATTGGACAAGTATGAAAAAAAATCGACAGTCCCTGGAATGGTTCGAGCTGTCCCATTCAAAAAAATTTGTCAACCGTTCCAGCTATCTGTTGGAAAAAACAAAACAGTAGCTAGTAGTTGTAGAGGGATGAGTCAACTAACTGAGGTCTGCACAACTGTTCACTCATGCAAAAACCTTTCATCGAGTATTCACGGCCGTTGACTGCGACCGCATCACATCACAATTAATTTAAAACAAGATATTTTGTACCACGCTGTTTACTGAAACGCCCCTCCATTTACAAAACCGCTTGAAATTCGTTTTACGTTTTACCATTTGAACGACTTGCATTTGTGGCATCCTGAAAGCTCATCCTCAGTCACGCTGTTACTCAACGCTGATTGGATGATGCTAAAGAATGCATCTAATCAGGGTGGAGCAAACAGCGCGACAGTTGTTCCTTAGCACAAATCCCGGCCGCGGATGATGGTCGCTTCGAAAGCTGCATTTCTTGAAAATTTTTTGGTGGTTAGCACTTGGATTTTCAATGGATCTTCGAGTATTCAAACCATTTCTAAGGGGTTTCAAAAGTGTGTCCACATTCTAAAGGGTTTCAAAGCGTTTCAAAGTTCCAGGACTTGCTTCAAATATTTCGAGAAACAAATCGCCTTTTAATCATGGGAATTTGTGCAACCTTCACTTGCTTTCAAACTCTTCTCCTGTGAAAACATTCTACAATCAAAACAAGTTTGAAATCTATTTTGAAACAGCATTCTAGGAATATCTACGTACCAAACGTGCATGTACTTAGTTGTTTTGACTTTTTGGAAAAAATCAATGTAAACATACAGGACTGTAGCAGAGGAGCTGGACTGTAGCGGGAAACAGCAAATTACACTTTTTACTGCCGGTCCGAAACACAAAATTTGCCGTCCTTTTCTTAAATAACCATTGATGCCATGCTTTTGGATATTAGAATGAACAAGTTTCATTCAAAACTTACCAAGGTAATGATAAGAGTTCGATAAAACGAAGAATATTTCTCAATGCAAACGCGGCTTGACACAACAATGGCACCACTCAAAAATAGTTATTATGAGACTGCGTTATTTTCATTTCGAATTCTGAAAACGGCTTCGCGAAAGCAGCGTTATTTGTGTCAAATGTTTTCGTTTCCAATTCCTATACACACTTGGACAATCTCTTAGATTGAACAGCTGATATATTTTTTTGTGGCCACACATGGCAAATCGGAGCCGTGTGACTGATAACATGACAAAGCGACGTGTAGGTGTCATGGAACAGTGTTTATCACCCAGGTTTATCATTTCTTTTTTGCCTCTGCCATCCAGCCATTCGATCCTAGGTGTTCGAAAAAAATGCATCCATCCACCCGTTCGACTTAACCAATCAAAAAAAACAATCCATTCACCTGTTCGACTTTGTCAGTTCGAAAAAAATTTGCATCCATTCGACCGATCCATTTCGAACAGCTTGTCTAGCCGTTTCTTATCCGTTCGCTTGCCATGGGTTCAGCCGTTCGAACGGATATTGTAAGGAACATTTTCGCGTGAGAGGTAACATAGGGCGCTTTCCATTCGACCAAAAATTCCGGAAATTCCGGGTGGGGAAGCAAATGGAACAGACATTTTCCGGAGTTTCATTCCGAAATTTTGGGTGTACATCGCGAGGTTGGCCTAAAATTCCAGTAAATCAGAATAACAGGAAAATTCCATTCCATTGGACCATTCCCGCTTGCGCCCAGTTTCCCAGAGCCCGGAAATCGAACTCAACATGGCTTCCAATTCTTCTGCTCAATATCAGTGTTCCGCTTGTTGTTATGCGACAGATGACTTGAATGTTCTTTTGCACCACTTTTGCACCGGAGCCACAGCAAACTTTGGTAATTAGTGCGAAAATCCATATAAGCTACATGCATGTCTTAAATTAATGTGATAAGTGACGAGCACACTTTCTATTGCAAGGCAAATATTCCCGCCATTATTGGGTTAGGAGTGAATACATGTATTTTGGAGTGTCAACTTGTTCTTTTTGCATTCTTAATGCCTACAATTATAACAATGCATGTACTGTTTCCGAGCTAAGTGAAACGGATAATATTAAAGAGTAGATGGATTCAGAACTAGAAAGCATGAGAAGCTTCAGTTTGCTAAGTTTATTTATTTAAGGACGTTCGCGCCCAAAAACTTCCCACGTACAGATTTTTTTAAACTTTGACTGCAGGTAGAAAATGATAAGATTAGATGAAAAACGTAAAAAAATCGGGGGTCACCGAACTCGTTTTGAAGATAAGGTGCATCACAGATCATAGCATTTCTAGGATTTCCAGCCATTGAGGCGATTCTGGCCGGATTCATTATTATCGGCATATATTTAAGTTGAAGATTCATATCTAAGTTATGTGTGTTTAACACAGGATAAATAGGCCTTGATATATCTATGCTACATATGCATTAAATCAGCTAGAATAAGGCTTAAAAAAATACAACTTCTAAGTTACGCAGACCTGTATCGATGTACCAATTCGACTCTATTTGAATAGTATATGAGAAATAATTAAAACTTCCCACGTACAGATTTTTTTTTGTTTTTTAGTATAATGGAAAGAATCAGAAAAGGATCTGATCTGCCGAAAAAAAAGTGGGGGTCACCGAGCATCCAACAAAAATATTCGCACACAAAGTTAACACAAAGATCATCAGCTCTATATTTTGTTGAGTTTTCGACTCGGTGCGCGCGCTTGAAAATGACGTGGCACGCGCGTGACCAATGAATAGCATGCGCAGTAGCAATGGGTGCGAACGTCCTTAAGCTTGAATTAATATTTTCCCTACTAGTACTAGCAATGCTCAGGGGGAGCGAAAAATGAGATGAATGCTCTGCTAACTTTGAAATGTATATTTAATATGGTAGAAATTCAAATTTCAAGTCGCAGGCTTATTTACAAGCTGTTATTGTATTTTAAATTCAACTGATCTATACTTGCTGCATTTTAGGTTTCCTTTCAAAACACAATGAAATTTATAAGTCTAAGGTCAACTTGGATGTCCTCAATCACATGCCATTGATTTAAAGCATGCCTAAACAGATAACTTAATCATCCAATACATGCTGTAAACAAATAAATGATTTTTCATTCTTTGACATTCCTATTTACCTCAAATAAGTGAACCTTTACATTTGATTAATAAATTAATTTCTTGCTTCTTTAACTGACTGTTTTCTGTAGATGCAGCAACTGAAACAGAGTCATCAGAGAGCCTACAAAAGTGGGATGATAAGCATGTCCGCTTGCTCATTGAAAGCTATGGTCAATTCAAACATCTATTAAAGAAAGGAAAGACAACAAAAAAGGATGTCTTCCAGAAAATCTGTACCCACTTTAATGAAACTTTGGAGTATAAAGTAACTGTTGATCAGTGCATAAGGAAATGGGATAAACTTGTTGCAAAGTTTAAACAAGTTGAAGATAACAATAAGCAAACAGGAAAAGCAAGACAAACCTGTAAATTTTATGACAGTCTACAATAATGTATTGGTGAGAGCCGCAAGGTTAATCCAGGCTACATTTTTGATGTTGCACGTGTGGCCTCTTCTTCATCAAGTCAAAGTGATTCAAATGCAGAATGTGATGACAATGGTGATGAGCTTGAAGATGATGAAAGTGGTAATAGTCTGGAGGGAGCAAAGAATGGAAATAAAAGAGTAAGAAAAAGAAAAAGCCACTCATCAGCTGCTGAGATGCTTACAATTTTGCAGTCCTACTCTGAGAAGAGAGAGAAAGTAGAAGAAGAAAAAATCTCCTTACTAAGAGAGATGCAGAAAGCAAAATAAGAATTTTTTGGCCAACTTTTGGATGTTTTTAAAAAGAAATAGCCGAGTTAAGCTTTGTTCTGCATTGTAGAATCTCAATATGTTGAACATTATTTTTTTCCTTAAAGTTGTCATTATTCTACTGCATCTGGACATTTTTCTTTTCAGTTTTGTGTTGTGATTTTATTTATAATGGTCCGTTCCCTATTTGAGCCTTCCCCAGCCCTGAAAAATCTCAGACATTCAAATGTGTCATTTCTCACTTATGGCCCATTTTCACAGCCAAATGTCTTCCACCACACCATAAATAGTCAATGTTGCTGAGGACAGTCAAATATACGTAATAGGCTGGGCTTTTATTTGAGTCTATTCCCCTTACTTGGATGGAAATGAACTGTACAATTTATGTTTGTTGCTTATTCTAAAGCATTCCTGCTGAAAGAAAAATTAAACCAGGGTTTGACATTCATCACAACATAGTGGAAATACTAATAATAATGTTGATGTTGTTAATTATTCTGCTTGAGTTATTAAACTGCTATTACTTATGTACAAATAGTGTTCATCAGATGGGTCCTTTTTTGTTTAGCTCTTTCATCTGGTTGGTGCCCACTGTCATGAGGATCATCATCATCAATGTAGCCATCATAAAAATCATCATGGATAATGCAAAAATTGTGAAGTACACAAGCCGATATTATCAGATGAACTGTCAGTTGTAGATCCATATGATCCAAGAAAAGGAGTTTCCTCCACCTCCCTTTCAAAAGTCCAATTGCTCTTTCTACTTTCTGCCTCAGTGATGAAAGGACTGTATTAAACCTTCTCTGTTGACGAGTCAAATGACCGTTATCCCTGTAAGGAGTGATGAGCCATCTAAAAACAAAACTCGTGCTTTAGGTCATCCCAATTTTGTAGCTAAAGGGGCTGCCCAGATCACAGCCATTAAGTAATAACCCTAAATTTGAAATTCAAAGAGTAACAGTCTTTTACTGGCAAAAGTATAGCATACAGTGTATGGTAGTTACATCAACATTAAATATACTCCAAAAACAGTTAAGTAAGGAGTGGAGAGGGCTAAATCAATAGGTCTGGTAAGTCGGCAGTGGTTTTTTTTTATGCATACCTCAATAATGGATATCCTCCATCTCCAAGTAGATGAGTATCTCCAGGAAACTTATTTACTGCCGTGTGGAAGAGCTCAGAATTACAAAGCACCCTGGAGTCGTGGACTGATCCAGGCCATCCAGCCAGAACATCAGTGAAGACCATATTGCAAACAAGCTGAGGAAGTAAATAAATGGCTCAATGAGAGGAGTTCATTGTATTATCAATTTCAATTAAATTATATTTATGAATACTTGCTTTTCTGTTACCTGCACATTCAAGGAGAAGAACATTTTTCTGTTTATATATGCATCAGGGTCATCATCTGGGGCCCGGATCCAGATGTGAGTACCGTCAATCAAACCAATGACACCAGGGAATCCCCCTTCATCTTCAAAGCTGGTTCGTATGGCGAGCTTTTCATTTGCTGTAAAACGATTGTAAAAGTGACTAGTCTGCGAATTTATCTTTTACTTGTTTTGCTCTGTGACTGACTAAAGAAACTCACCATTGGGCCATCGGATAAATTGACCTGAAAGATCAATTGCCTCTTGTGATACTCTCTTCAGAACCCGGTCCACGCTACTCAGTGTAATGTCGAACCTGTCTGCCACTGCTTGAGCAGGCTCTTGGTTAGCCATACACCAGAGGAAAGCTAAAACTTGTTTTGTAGGTGGGATGGCAGCTCGCCCTGATCCATTCCCAAGTGGTATCCTTCCTGTGGGCATGACGGCGCGAGTGAACGGCTCACAAGTTTCTCTTGTCATTCTGAAGTGACCCTTAAACTCATCAGGAAAATAGAGAGGTATCATGCCTTCAAAGTAGTCGCGGACTCGGTTTAAATTCCTACGCATGTAGGAGCTAACCACATTGAACAGCGTTATGTCGTCGTCCTTGTCCAATACTTCGCTTCTTTTAACTTCAAAGTCGTCAAGCAACTCTAAAGCAAGTAAAATAGGCAAAGAGTCTGCCATTTTTTGATTCCCCTGTTTATTTCGTATTTTTGCGGGAAAATTGGTAGGTGATGGCCTGGGACCGGAAAATACTGTTCCATTCGTCATATGGAATACCCGAAATTTCATTCCGGAATTTTTGGTTGAATGGAAAGCGCCCATGTTCTCTAATCCAGCCAGTTCCTGGTTTGCCTTGTATTTTAAATGAATACTTCGCTTTTGAGCTTGCTGTATTCATTTAACACTGATTTCACTTCTTCATTCTCCAGATAGGAACAAACACCCATTACGCTTACATTTAAAAGCTGGCCATGTAGCAGGAGCAATCAATATGAAACTCCTTGGTATCAAAGCCATTGTTGACAACTACTTCAGCATCACCCCTCTACTCCAGCTCCAAAAGCAAAAACATCACGCCTCTTGCCTTTTGGTCAGCCATATTGCGTTCCCAAAGGTAAAAAAAGGTCAAACTTCAACAACTATACATCACGTCAATTTCAACAACCTCTTTCAACAAGTTAACAGATAAACCTCTTAGCAAACACTTTAAGTTAAACTTAGATCTAGGCAAGCATTCCACTGGATAGCACGTGAGAACCGGTGGTCTCCCGGTGGTGTGTTCGTAGATGAAAGAAACAACTGAAAAGTTGCTCAATTGCTTGAACTCTCTATTAAATCTCTTAGAAGGAAGGCCTTTAATTGCTGTTTGATGAAACTGCAATTACAATTCTGCTACCTAACAATGAGGATTCCAAAGCTAGCTAAACATCAAGTCACAAAAGAGCAATTTTTCCAAAGGTCAGTTATCAAAGCCAGATTCAAAATATAACCACTAGTGTAGTGGTCAGTGTTGCAGCGCTGTAATCAAACAGAAAAATCTTGTGATAAGCTGTCAACTTGAAAACGTTTTGAAACCAGAGGGATCAATGATGTGCAGGCATATGGAAACCATGTCTGAAGAGTCCAAAAATGGGTCCAAAAGTCAACAACATGGCATATTCTCAGATGGTCACTCAGCCAGGTACTGACTCCGCCCAACAGGACTTGACTTCGGTGATCAAATAAGAACTGTTTTTTTTTGGAAAAAGGCTCAAAGGACTTGTTAATTTACAAAGCTTTCGTTGTTACATGAAAGAATTAAATATTCACTTCTTCTACACATACATCAACTGTTAATTTTTGTCCATATTTAAGTACACAACAGTTCTATTACAATGTAAGAATTAGTTTGTCATTTTCTACTTTGGCAAAAGCTTGTTCTAAACACCAGTGATACAGGAAGTAGCATTACAGTATTGTGCAAAAGTAATGCAAACGTATTTCGCCGAAATTCGCGGCTTTTCTGGCTTTTCGACGAAAAAATATCGAATTTTCGATGGAAGGGAATTTTCAACGAAAAGTCACGATAATTCGTGATGCCTATTGTTTCCAATTACGTGAATTTTCGAACGACAATTCGCTCAGAACGAAAATATACTTCGAATTTTCGAGAGACAATTCGCAGTGTTCGATCAATGACTTAGAACATTTGAGCGAAATTTCACTCTTTGTTTGCTCTGCTCAAACAGACCCACGCATTTTCTGGACGATAATTTGCCCAGTTCGAATTTGCCGCGACGATTCTATTCTGATGTCACTTCACAGTGTAAACTTTACGACAAACTCGTGTCCGTTTATACAACAGGTTTATACGAGACTCACCTGTATTACTTCAAAGGTTCCTTATACTGTTTACTTCACGTTGAAAGCATCGCAGCTCTTACACCGTTGTTCTTTGGTGGTTTCTTGGCTCACGTTTGTTGAACACAAGGGCCACTCGCAGACACGGCCAATGTTTGCGTAACCCAGACTCCGCGCGAACTGGTAACGCCACAGCTCAAGTTACTGTGGGCTCGCACATGGCGTACATGTCAAATGGCGAGCCCCAAACGTTTAAATCATGAGACAGAATGAAGGAATTTTTCTGAATTCAAGAGTTTTCAAACTGAAATGGAATTTATGTGGATTCATGAGCTTTTAAACAAAGCAACAATTATGTTTGCAAAGTAAGGCGTTCAAAGAATATTTTCTGCATACGAACTCTGGAAACGCATCTTGTTGGTATCTGTTTTGAACGTGAATATTTAGTCAAAGTCAAAACAAAGTAAATTTGTTCACTTAGATACAAAACTACAGTGGGCCGGCTTCAGTATTCTTTTGTCGCGAACGCCTCACTGTCCCTCTACATGACATAGTTACCGACGCAACATCTATACCGCAGGCCAAACAACTGTGGGCTCGTAACTTTTCCAACTTTGTCAACATGTTTACATGCCACATGGCTGGGGTTAAACGTGATGTTTGCATGGCACATGGCTGGGCTTAAAATGAGGTTGATGCTTACGGTCGATATGGAAGCAGAAAATTCTTGAAATAAGCTTATTGCTTTTAAAAACGGCAAGGATTCAGTTTACAAGGTAAGACGTCCGAAGCCAGTTTTGTACGATTCTCTGGAGCCGATCGAGACATGCACTGCTTGGCTTAAAAACACGCGAAAGATATTTGACATGTAATGTTTCATAACATAACATTTGCCTACAAAAGTTCAATCTCATTTCTATGTTGTTTGTTTTGGGAAAGTGCGCTTCTGTAAACATAGTCACGTCAACACACTTGACCTACATTTGCGAAATGGCACCTAGTTTTGCTGATCGATAAGCGGGCTTGAAAATCAAAGTTGCTTAAACAAGGTTTTACGAGGCTGTGTTTTAAGGAATTACTTGTAAGACAGTTACTTATTTTCATTGTGCAAGGCATTTGCTTTTTTTTCATTGGAAATAGCCGATTAAATTGTCGGATCATTGAATCTATTTTCGATATGAGTTTAGTTTATTTACATACATGTACGCTTGTTCAGTCGTTCATGTCACGCGAATCTGCTGCTTCGAATTTCGCTATCTCGAATCTTCGTTGGGTTACCTCGAAAATTCGCTACTTCGAACTTCGCTATCTCGAATTTTCGAGAAAGATCGTGAATTTTTCGCTTCGAACCCTACGAAAAACGTTTCGAAAATTCGACGACTTTTCATGGAAAATTCGCGAGAACAAAGGACGTCTTTCGACGAATTTCGTTTGCATAACTTTTGCACAATACTGTCGTTTCGTAAACATAAATAAATAACTTGCAAGTGCGATCTTACTGAAGCCTTAAACAGCGCTTCGGGTGAAAAGGTTAAGTTCCGTGTTCGGTAATTGAAAGCATATTTATATATAGCCCAACAGGCTAATGTCATTGCCCCAGTTACTTAAATCTGTTGCTCTCAGTTAAAGATTGTCAGTCTTGTTTTAACGTTTCCAATAATTTTACCTGTGGGGTGAGCATAAGTTTATGGTCAGTGATTTTATCTGTGTATGTCTGTATCTGGTTCAGAAGATGTCGACAGTAGGACAATTGAGAATGGCGTGCTCTAGGGTGTCTGTAAAGCCGCATCAATACAATAGGGTGTAGCCTACACTCCGATTCTGTTTAAAGACAAAGTGGTTGGGAGAACTCTGTGGGCGATCTTCCAGTTTACATCACACAAGTTTGTTAATTAAAGTAAATACATTTATTTTTCTATTGCTTTGCGTCAAATTAACAGCTCAGGAGGGAGGGTTTTCTAGTAATCCAGTGCACTAAAACGGTGTGCCTATCTGCGAGAAGCTGACTGTAGAAAGTGCAGGTTTTGCAGCTCAAGATATTAAAAGAAGCATCGTTTGAATCAGATGGTTTGACTTCAAAGCAGGGCTGTGGATCCGATGAGTTATTCGTGGCTTAAACTGGATTTTACTCATCCATTCTGGAGAAGAAGCGAATTTTCCTTAATTCACACTTTGTTCATCGTAAAGTGCGGTCATCATTCCTTTGCTCAATCAGCAACTCGTGGACAGCATTAGTTGGGAGAAAGCATGGGTCTACTTCGTAACAGATGTCTTTGACCTGGTTGACACCCGCTATTGCCCAATTGGCAAGTACAGGAAGCGACTGATCGTTGGCAATATGAATTCATTTGAAAGACGGTTCAGCTAAGGATGCTTCTACATTAGCCAGAGTGAGAGTTCTTCTAAGGAGGGATAGAGTAGTTCTTTATGGACATTATCACTATGTTGCGCCAATTTGTTCTAATGCTGAGTGAGGACAAGTTGAAGAGTTTTTTGCCCAGATTTATGTGCAAGATGCCAGAAGAAAGTTGATGGTGTTTATAGTCTCACAGCATGAGTTTTTTAGTTTAATTGATCGGGATTGTAGAATCTGCCATGTTGCGACAGGTAGGGCCAGCATGTCTTTATTCACCCCCAAGTTTTAATGACGCTTGTAGTTCCAGAACGAAGTGTGTAAATGTGATCCTCGAATTTGCACTATTGCCCAAGAAGGCACAGGTAAAGACAATCATTGCATTATACCAAAGAGTAGGAGGTTAAATAGGCTCATATATATTACCAGTGCTTTTTCCCTTGTAAGGCTTAGCTCCTCTCTGATGCCAAGCAGCAATGATGTTATTGATCCATCACAACTCTCACTTCCCACGTACGTCTTGTACAATCTACGTTGCCAATGAATTGTCTGAGAACTGTGGTCTGGAGAGCAGTCATTAAACGCAATCGAAGTCACCAAGCTGTTTCAGGTTCTGCTTTATTCGATCTTCGCTCCAGAAGCGTGTGTCATTCAGTTTTCAAAAGGTCTTGAAAACTATCCAATACAAATAGAATTGATCATGGACATCGGTAACTGTGTGGTGTCATCAGCGTACTGTGACAGGTTTTTAGGCTCCTCTTGGGAAGTGGGCGGTCGTACTTCGCAATGTTAGGGTTTTGCCGTACATTAATGGCCATGCGCTTCGGGCAGTTAACCACGTACAAGGGTATAGATAAGGGCACAGCCCTGGCCTAAGCCCCGTTCTAAAGTAATTGAAAGCGGGTAAGCCAGGCGTTTGTTTTGACGGAAACTTGACAGAGAATTGTATAGTAACTTGATCCATTGGAACAAACCTGGGTCGGCAAAGGCCAAAATGTTCAAGGCATTCGAATAGAAACTGGTGGGAAACTCTATGAAAAGCGTTCAGCTGATCCACACTGAATAAGGCGAGGGGAACATCCTCTTCATTTGCATAGGCCACAACATCATGTAAAAGTGTTGTCATTGATAGTTTCTACCTTTTAACAGAGGCAGTTTGATCAGTGTGTATAATAAATGGTAAAGCCTGTTGAAGGTAGGATGCTAAACGACTCCGCCATGCAGGAATAGTACGTTGCGAGGGTGCCTGAAGGCGGAAAGTGAAGGCATTGGGACCAGATGCCTTACGCAGCTGAGCGTGGAACATAATCAGATGCGAAGTTGGAGAAGATTTCAAAGAAAATGAGGAACAGGATTAGAGGAACAGTAGCCAGTCATATCGGAGATGGGAGGGTCTGAAAGTTGATCAAAGGTCTGGCTGGTTGAGCTAGAGAAGTCAACTTGAGAGACGTCTAGTCAGTCCTTAGAAGCTGTATCGCTGCGGCTAGTAGGAACAGGAAACTTTCGTTTTGGACAGCTGAGCGCTTGGTGATCCGGGTGCTTACAGATGTCGCAGATATGTGATTTGGGGCAATCGGATCATGCACAGTCGTACCAACTCCATGAGGCGCAAATTTGGTGACATGCGATGGTAGAAAGAGATATACTGATGATGTGGTGGGCGATTTGGAAGAGGACTTAGCAGCCATGTGTGGAGCTTCAGTTAGAAGACAGGTAGGGAGAAAAAAGGACTGGTTAAAAGGCTCGAAGCTGTCTCCCCATTGCACTAAGCCAAGCTCGATAGAGCGAAGAACTTATCCCTATCTTACTGCAATTTAATTTGGGCCTCTACTTACGTCACCAACCTACAACGAATTTACCTACTACAGAAAAGAGCAGTCCAGGCGATCTCTAAAGCTGACTACAAGGCTTTAAGGCTTTAAGTAAGCCTCTTTTTGCAAATTTGAAAATTCTTGATGTTTTTAGTATCTACTCTTTCCAAGTAAGTTCTTTCATGTACCTATAATCATAATGATGCTCTACCTATTTCTTTTACTCAAATCTTTCAAACTGGAAACCAATTTCATCAATATTCAACAAGATACTCTGATTATTACCGACCTCATACTTGTAGAACAAATATTAAAAAAATTTAAATCTTGTTTCAAGGTCCTACAATATGGAATTCATTACCAAGCGACATCAAAAATGCCCCGTCTTAGTTGCCCCCGCAGGGTTTTGGCCCAGAGGCCAAAACCCGAGGAGGCATTATAGTCTCCCCCGCGTATACCTATAAAGAATGTGGGAAATATTGGTGTAGTATGCGAATCAATCCTGATTTGACGAAACTAGGCGCGCACGGTGGTCCCGGTTAATTTTTCAGTCAGCTCGCAACAAAGGCAATGCTACATGGGTAATTCTTGCAACCACGAACATGAGGAGGAGATCGAGGAAGATGTTATTTGCTGCACGAGGAGGAGAGGATCTTGCCAAAATATATTTTAGGGCTGGGCCAAAACCCAAGGAGGCATTATAGTCTCCCCAGCGTATACGTATAAAGAATGTGTGAAATATTGGTGTAGTATGCGAATCAATCCCGATTTGACAAAACTAGGCGCGCACGGTGGTCCCGGTTAATTTTTCAGTCAGCTCGCAATGAAGGCAATGCTACATGGGTAATTCTTGCAACCACGAACACGAGGAGGAGATCAAGAAAGATATTATTTGCTGCACGAGGAGGAGAGGATCTTGCCAAAATATATTTTAGGGCTGGTATCTGTCATCAAAGTAATTTCTTCATATCTTGAATTTAATGGTTATTCAGCAGTACGGTTTACGGTTGTTTCGATACAAAGTCGTTTCGATACAAGTCGTTTCGATACAAATCGAAGTCGTTTCGATACAAATGTAAAGTCGTTTCGATACGACTTGTATCGAAACGACCTGATACCAGCAGTACCAGATTGAACTTTTTGGTACAGAAGTTGATCTGTCGGACACAAATCACCAACGGGGTCGACAGACTCGACCCAAACACCACATTATAAAGACCACGTTTATTTGGATCGCTTATTTTTACTGAGTAATCTTACGTGGCGTAGATCCCATGTGATGGCTGGGTTGACTGGCAGGGATCCAAATGTAAAAGTTAATGCTTTGCGGCGTTTTCATTGAGGACAAAAAGCTTGACTTCATTTGCATAAAAGGCGACTGCAACATGATACTTCTCTTTACATCTCGGAAAATAAATCTGGACTTCTGTTCTGCTTTCGAGATACGTTTGCTCGTAGAGTCCTCGTTTATCAAGACAAATGATTTGTTTCAGTATCAAACTAGAACAACAGAGTGGTTTGATATTCTTTCCAGAATGCACTTCGTGGGAGTATTATGTAAAGAGTATCATGTAATAGAATGAGTTCATACGGAATGTGTTCGTTGTGTTAACTTATTTGTTGATTCTTTGGATCATATTTATGATAAGATGCGTAAGTTACTTGAACAGTATGAGTGATATAGTTTACAAAAACTATAAAATTTCAGTTCATAAAATAATACTTTCCTTTAATGCAGTGGAATTTTTATAAGAATTTTATATCCTTGATGGATAAAATAGAAGCGGGGGCAGATTTAGTGTGAACTATTACTAGTATATTCAAACGTATGATCAAACCATTTTTAAGGGTTAGACAGAATGCAACTTAAATACCTTGACACCTTATATCTATTTTTTCCTCTCAACACACTTATATACCTAAACAATCGGCTTTTCTTTATTTCTTAAAATGCCACCTAGTATTAAATTGCCCGTGGGGGGAAATCTCTATTCCTCATAAGCTCGCTTCTCGGAGATTTCCCTGCCACAGTCGCTCCTCCCAAGTAATCTATAGATTTTAAACTTAACATTAATTAACCTATTTATTATCGTTTTTATTATCCTTGTATTTCATTGTGTGTGACAAAAAAATATAATAAACTAATAAAAATAATAGTAAGTGTGGCACGAGGAGGTCTCTCCGCAAGCTGCTTAATGATAACAAGGTATCCTGCACAAAATTCTGCTATAGAAAGGTCACTGTAAAGCTTAGGCTTACCTGGGGCGAAGATGTGTGGCCATTGCTGTGGATTAATAATTTTCTGCGGGGCTTTCATGTCACCAAGGGATTAGCTTTTAGATGCTTCTGTTGGTATAGAGCCGACCTTCTTGTTCTCTAGTTGTGCCAACTGGAGACGTAATTCCAATCTGCGTATCTCTGGCACGTGATTGTCTTTCATGAGTTGAAGACAAATTATTTCGTCTTGTGTGTTTGGTGGCGTTCCCGCTTCATCGTGCTGTAAACTCGAAGAAAATTCAAGCAAGGAGCTCAAGGCAGGCGGCGTAGTTTTTGGAATTGCTCCCATTTTTCTTCTCTTTCTCTTTCCTTTCTTTCTGTCCTTGCCTTTAGAGGTGGCTGTGAACTGTAAACTTGGTAAATTGTCCTCTGTGATGTTGAGATGCGAAGTTTGTTGTTCCAGTAGATCCCAGTTGAAATTGGGGCTCAAATGGCGAAGACTGCCACGAGCAACGCAAGGGCTATTAGGCATGGTAAAATAATGGTGGATAACATGTTTAAGAAGACAATGAGGAAACAAAATTCAACAATGAGACCGCACACGACCAGAATGAGAGATCTACAACTAACTGAGCAAGAGGAGACGTGAACATGAGACAGAGTTGCACAATGCAATCACTGTCAATAATTTATCTACTTCCTTTAACAGAGGCGGTTTGATCCGTGTGTTTAATAAACGGTAAAGCCTGTTGAAACCTGTTGGCAGTATCCAGATTATGTTTTGTTAAAATACGAATTGTTTGATCTGCTCTCCTGCTTTTCCGGAGGGGGTAGAAATTATGGGTACTCCTTTCTCGTTCTTCCAAAAATTGTGCTTTCCTTTGAATCTTGACAGCTTCCAAATCTTTAAGATCTAACCATTTGAGTTTCTCCTTTGCTATGAGGTATTCCTCAATATCACGTGCATCACCAGAGGCAGATTTTTGTGTAACTGTTCAAGTTTTTGTTCCAGTTGAAATCTTTCTTGACGCTTTTGTTTTCCAATTATTTTAGCACAGGAGATTGCGATGATCTTAAAGCGCTGTTGAGCTTTATCCCACCAGAGGAGTGGATCAACAAAGTCATCATATTTCCTTTGCCAGTCAGACCAGAAATCTTTCCTTTGAGAGTCAGAAAGCAATTCACAATAAAAGTGCCTTTATCCAGGGCCTTGACTAACTTAAGCAAAGTTTAAAACTAAAGAAACATAATCATGGTCAGAATGTGGGAGTGGCTTGATGGAGGTGTCTCTAACAAGCTGATTAATTGTCCTGCTAATTAAAAACTTGTCAATATGTGTGCCAATAAAAGAGCCATTTGTAGGGTGACAGCCGGTCCATGTGAAAGCTCGTGCATCTTTGTGGCGATCATTCCAATATCAAATAAGGCGAAGAGTGAAGAGATCCTTTGTACAGATGCTGTGGCTAGTTGTCTAGTATCCTGATTCTGCCTATTTTGTCCAGTCTCGCGTTTGGGATGCAATCTAAGTCCCCACCAATAATATAATCATCCTCTTCAGAAATAAAATCACTCAGGCTGGAAAAGAAAGTTTGTCAAGTTCTGTCTGTCTGAAGTGCATAAATATTTACGATATTCAGGACGTGACCTTCAAGATTCAGCAGAATATTTAAGATGCACCCCTCATTGTCTCTTCTAGTTTGAGCCACATTATAATCAAACCATGAGTGAATTAGAATTGCAACACCTCTAGCGGTATTTGTGCCATGGTTGATAAAGACACCTCCATTCCATTCGCAGTTGATTTGCATTTCCAAGTCACATGTCCATTGAGTTTCTTGGAGTAAGATAATATCAAATCGATGTTGCTGAAAATATGAAAATGCAACTTTTCGGTAATCAGGGCATCAAAGACCCTGCGAGTTTACAGACATTAGAACTGCTATGACTAAAAAATAGAAAAGAAAAGCTTGAAGTTCCAGGTTGAGTTAAAAGTAAATAAAAGTACAAATAAATAGAGAAGCTACTTTTAAGGTGGCTTGTCAGAATCTTTAGCACTGCGACGAAATTTTTCGAATTCATTTTTTTGGCATTTTCTGAGTCTTTAAATGGTACTTACTCACCTGTCCAAGCCGTTTTTTCCAACAAGCACTGGAAGATGTTTTTTTTTACGGTTTTTCCCGAGAATTTTTCGTCCGCCATAATCAAATCATGTTCCTGCAACCCCATAAGGCCTTGCTGTTTTGTGACGTCATACTCCTAACCAACTAGTCTCACATGGCAAATTTTGTTGTAACATCTCTATGTAGTTCGCAATTAACTGGCTTCGCAACGTGAATCTAGCGTTCTATTTGAATCGAATCGTGCCCGATCGATGTGTAGTACACGGGTGCAGCAATAGATCAGATATGAATGCAGGTATTTCTGCTCATTTTAGTCCTACAATTAAAAAGTGAGCGAGATAAGTGGTAAAGATTCATGCACACTCACCGCGCAAACTTCAGCCTGAGCGGAAAGTTTGTGGCGGCTGTCAGTCCATTTCGCGGAGGAATGTTTTTCAAGAGCGTTTAATATAGAAGGTTGTCGTCGTCGCCTTATTCTTGGCTCAATTCCTACAATGTGGAAGATCGAGCAAGGGAAACAAACGACAACACCACAGGGTAAGCCTTGTTTAATTTTATCTAAGCTTCAGTACTGTGTCA
>JAHPZR010005938.1:20000-26545 GCA_019787425.1 Platygyra sinensis | reverse complement strand
CATTGATCAGATTGAAAATCTAAACAATTCAAGTGAAACGTTAATGAATGAAAAGCCACCCAAACAAGTTAAAGAGTTTTCAGCGCAAAATTGCCCAAATGGAAGCCTTGCAAAAGTTGCAAAATTCCATACAAACCTCTTACAATTTTGTGGCCTGTCTACCCAATCCACACAAACTCTCTATTTTGGGTGATATTCCAGTGAAGAGCTAACCTGCGATCAGGTGTCCCTTACATTTTTTTGTCGCGGCGGGAAGGTACCTTCCACCGCGACAAAAAAATATAAGGGACGCCTGATCGCAGGTTAGTGAAGAGCTACCATTTTCCTTCTCCAAATACTCTTATTCTTGGTAAACTCTCAATTTAGTTGATCTTTCATTTGAATATCTTAGTTTTTCAACAAACCTTTTCCCAGTCCTCTCACGTTTCTGCAATGGCCTATGGTGTATTTGGACTCTTGGAGAACATTCGAGGATCACGTGATGTAAAATAACAATCTGCGTAGCCGCGATCATATTTGAACGCCGAAACAATTTAAACAATGGTATTATACGTACAGGCGTTATTTTTTTCGCGCTCTTCGCCTCGCTTTCGCCCAAAATACGTAAACAAATTAGGCCTGTACATGTTCTGCAGGTTGTCTTGCTTAAGCTCGATTCGGAGTCGAGGGCACTAACCATGAGTCTATTAACTGTATTACACCTCCAAATTACTTCACAAACTGTCTGTCTCAAGCGGAGGTCATCCAAAGCTTATAAAAATCATGAAAGCATGCAAATTAACTGCCAGACTAATCTCCGTTTGTACAACTTACGGTATATTTTTAGCTGTTTGCTGACTAACATTATTTCAAACAGTTTACTGACTAAATGGCTTATTTTTAGTTGTTTACTGACTAGGGCTACACCCCATTGACAGACTCTTTATTCTACTCTCTAACCACCTTCACTGTCATTAATAAGCATTTAATGCTTACACTATGTACACATAATGTATACGTGATGTACATCAGTGAACTGTTATGTTCTCATTATGAAAACGAGTGTTAAATCAGGCCTCCAGTATTTTTTCAGAGTGTAAATAAGCTTTAGGTATAATGGCAAGATATATGGTTGTGAGAAATTTAACCCTTACATTTTAGACACCAGGGCCGGGTTGTTCAAAGCCCGATTAAGCTAACCCAGGGTTAACGAGAATTTTGATTTAAGTTTTGTAACTTTTTGGTGAGGTGTTCTGTTGATATTGTTTGCCCTTCAGTTATAAGCTGTAGTAATCTCGAAGTACACCAAACGTTGTAGGTGAAAAACATTTTAAAACAAGAAAAAAGAATTTTTCAGATAACGTTTAACCCTGGGTTAACGTTAACCGGCTTTCGAACAACCCGGCCCAGGGGCCCGTTTCTCGAAAGCCCCGGAAACTTTTCGGGCCCGCAAAGCCATTTTTAGTTCATCAATATGTAAAAACGAAGAAGTGTATATACCTGAAACTTCTTGTATGAAGGGAACCTCTTTTCATATTAAGAATATGTGAATAAAACAGCTCTGTAATCGTAAGGTTGGAGATTTGGCTATGGCTTTTCGGGCCCGAAAGGTTTCCGGGTCTTTCGAGAAACGTGCCCCAGGACCGGGTTGCTCAAAGCCCGATTAAGCTAACCGAGCGTTAGCGAGAATTTTAATTTCAATTTTGTAACTTTTTGGTTAGGTGACCTGTTTATATCGTTTGCCCTTGAGTTTTGAGCTGTAGTAATCTTAAACTACACCAAACGCTAGAGGCGAAAAACAATTTTGAAAAAGAAAAAATAATGCTTCAGATAACGTTTAATCCTGGGTTAACGTTAACCGGCTTTCGAACAACCCGGCCCAGGCTCAAATAACTGTTGAAGTAAAATACATGCCAGGTCCACTGGAGAAAGTTTGAAATAAGTGCCAGGGGCATTTTATCAATAAAATACCATAATTAAGAATAAATCTAATACAATTAACTTGATAACATAAGCACAGCTTGTGATTTTACTGCTAGAACAAGAACCAGTCCTCAGGAATTCTCTGATGTATGACTAAGCCGATAGTTGGTTCTGTCCTCGTGTACCGGTTCACAAGAGGCGCTACAAAGGACCAAACAATACACAACAGCTAACCAATGACTCCTAAACAAAGAAAAAACAATGGTTATTCCCTTGTGAACCGGTACACCAGGACAGAACTCGATAGTTTGTCTAAACATTGCTAAACAATTCTAAAGATAAAAACGTTCGCTGGCTCAAATTTTAATTCTAAGCCAATTCCAAACCAGTATAGTACTCTTTATAAACAATAGTTCACTAGTTTACACGTTTATACTTTACTTTTGTTCTTTCCATTGCTTTTATTTCACCTTTTCTTGCATATATTTTATCATTTCGCATTCCATTTTTATCCGTCGAAGGCTGTCGACTGACAGTCGAAAGCTCATTTTACTTTTTTAGAATTTTTTTTAGCCTGCGAACCTTTTTTTCTTTAGAATATGTCTCATCCTGGCTACGCTTCAATTTTTAATATTTGCTTAACAAATTGCACAATGTTAGCTAACACCTGGATTACAAAGAAAAATCAGAAGTGGTTCTCATTCTCCCAATAAGGTGCTAATTACAGACAAAGAAAGCCCTATAACGATTTTTAAAAACGATAGACGTTTTCTAATCCTCTTAGTACTAAAAGATGTCTCCAAAACAATCTGCATTTTTCTCCATTGATCGATCATAGATTACCATTAACTGGTATTGATTGTTATTTAAGTATTGTTATTTACTGCCTGAGGTGCAGGGTTGGCCCCTTGGTCAATATATAAACCTATTTACATAGCAAATGATATACTAATACACAGTTCAATCACTAAACAGCTTCTGGATATGCTAAGATCTGGTTTTAACTCAAACCTCTTAAATTATGTACTGTAGAATATACCACACCAATGCTCAACCATCGCTCACAACTGGTCAACCTTACGGAGGTCTTTATCTTAAGATATCTCTGCTTCTTGTTTTCTACTCAAGACTAATCAACATTTTCTGTCACCAGTGACAATCCTGAGCATGCACCACAGAAAGACAGAACTCTTTTAATATTAGCTAAAGGAGAATCTTGGCCAGGGCCCTGTTTGTAATATTGCCAAATTTTCGTGAAATCAAACATTTTAGAAAAACGACACAACGTTTGAATTTGCAAGACATGTTTCTGATACTCAGTATCCATCTTCTGTTGAAGGATGTTTAAAGTGAGCGACTTTATATAAAGTTGGTAACAACTAGGTGTGAATTACTAAACGTGTCGTTTATAAATTTTAGTGTGCTGGCTGAAATGCCAGCTACATTGGCGAGACCACTCACCACATTTGTACACGTGTTCGTGAGCACCTCTTGTCGGACAAGTCTTCACATACCTGCAGTCATCTAGGGCCTGTCGTGACTCTTGTGCTACAGAATGTTTCACGATCTTAGATTCTGCAGCTTCAAAATTCAAAATTAAGATCAAAGAGGCATTGCATATTAAGTGGGAAAGTCCCATTCTTAATCAGCAGTTGAAGCATCTAGATTTGTCTCTTTCCGTTTGTTCCTTTTTGTCTTTTATTTTATTGTTCTTGTTATGCACGCGCTATTGTTTTCCGCGAATTTCATGTTTAAATTGTAACGCAAGTTTTGACGCGTAATTTTGTAACGTACCTTTTTTTAATATAAACTTCAAATGTACAAATGTACAAACGTTAAAAGGCTCATTTGCAACTGAAGATGTCATGAGAATGTCGAAACATGTTTTGTAAATTGAAACTGTCGTTTCCTTGTTGAGAGTTTAAATGTAGAATGATAGTTGCAACACTGTGAAAATGTAACATAATACTTAGGGGATACAACGGAATGGGAAAAAAGGTCTAAAAGGTGCAAGTACAAATCTGTGAGAAATGCTGAGACTAATAGTAATTAAAGTAACTGTTAAATTGACATGTTTGAGTTGTTTATTCAATGCGGGTCGTTCCCATTCAATATGAAGGACTTTTTTGATCTTCAGTTCGAAATTGGTAAGAGCCAGCGTACGTTCTTACACGACTAAGAACCTTGAAGATGTTTATAGATGATATGCCATGGGAATTGCGATCCGAGAGTAAGTGCTCACGAAGCTTGATGCCAAAATGTCTGGCGGTTTCACCGACATAACAGACATGATATCCTGCACATGTAAACCATCTGAGAACGGAGTTTACTAAAGATCGAGTCCTTCACACTGAACATGTTACTTAAGTTATAGGAAGTGAAGGCTTATCTAATGTCTAAATCCTACAATATTTTTTAGCGCTGATTTTAATTTTTCGTTGCGCTAAAAGGAAAAACGGGCCAATATAAGGTAATTAGTAATAGTAAAAAACGGAATCTCAGCTAAAAGAGAAAGCATTCGTGATGTGTAAAACTGTTTCTGACCAGAAATGTGACATGTAACACTTGAACATTATGAAGTATACAACCTTTCATGTAATATATCAAACTCGAGAGACAGTGTTTCATCAGGATATCCAAACACCGAGAAGAGAGTTGAAAATACGACGCGCAGCGGAGTATTTTTGACGAAATTCGAGGTGTTTGGATAGCCGATGAAACACTGTCTCGATTGTTTGATATATCTTCTCAATCGAAACAAAAACTAAGCAGTAAACGGAGAAGTAAAATCGTCAAAATCTATGCTAATTAAGACCGGGTATCCAAACCTCCTTCACGGTTGTGATTTTCTTTGTTTTAACTTGAATTATTAATAAGCTTGAGAAGTGAATACTACATTTGTCATGAAGATGTCAGTTCAATTAACACAATAATCAGTACTCTGTTGGTTTCACTTGTTAAACATATAGAGTTTTCTGAAATGTAGGGATGAAAGACAGCTTTAAGGATAATGTTTAACATGTTAGATCTTCTATGATTCATCCACTTCCTCAATGGGAGGTTCACCTGGCTCCAACAAGTCTGCATTAAAGCTATCATCTGTTTCAGCAGTACCCTGAGAAGTACTAAGCTGTCGCAACACAAGCTTCTTATAGACACCGTTGTTAGCTAGCAAGTCCTTATGAGTTCCACGCTCAACAATGTGACCCTTGTCAATCACCAAAACCTGTTAACAATAATGAAGGGATTAGTTAATGGTTACATTGTGATGAAAAGGAGATACGGTATGACTATTTTTCTTCAAAGGTGAATTTTGCTAATGACTTCAAACAAATACCAGTATTTTAGTGCAGTTAGTCGTAGGATAATACAGTCGTATAATTTATTAACTGTTAATCTCATATTCATTTATTGTATTTTACGTTTGTGTGTGTGTTTAATTTAGTTACCTAACGACTACAAACTGAATTATATATGTAATCAACTGGGAACCTGGCATTTTTAACCATTTCAGGTTGTCAGTTACCCTTTTTAAGGTGGCCGAACACAGTTTTCAAGAGCCTATGCCTAATTCAGCATTACTTTTAAAGTATTTATGCCTTGGCGCCCGTTTTTTTATTTATTCTCGCATTTTGGCTAGAGTGTGGGCTGTTGCCATGGCAACGGGGCTGGTTAAAAACAAGGCTTAAATAATGGTTTAGTTTATTTAAAAAAATCCAGTCGTTAGATTGTTTTCATCTTTTGCACACTGCGAATTGACATTAGATCCCTCTCTGTCTGTTCTACTAAAATTTTGACATAAGCGATTTTCGTAATTCGCCGCTAATCGTTTCTGTATTATTAAAAGTTCCCTATGTCAAAATTCAGATTTTTCGTGATAGATCATTCACGTGGTCTCTGAACTATCTTTTTGCCAAATTTCTTAAAATTCTAACGACTAGATCGTTAGAAATCGGCATGTTTCTGCTAAAGCAATCGGTCTCAATTTTTCGAGCAACTGCGCATGCGTTCCATTTAACTGGGTTCTTTCGGCAACAAACAAAAGCTGAAAATTGCTGGGTTCTTTGCATCGTTACCTTTTCTAATATATCTTTGTACTAAAAAACTAAAGCCATCAATACACTGCATTCAATTAGAGAAAAATAACACAGATAGTGCGGGTGTTGAGTAAATAAAATGATCGCTCTATTGACGACATGTTTGCTTTTCGAAATCCTTGTGCAAATGCTGAATTGCATCAGAAAAAACGCGCGTGAAAACTGTGTTCGACCACCTTAAATTCAATTATACTACTATGTAATTTAATTTATAAGTACAAGTGATCAATAAAGCTGTTGTTACTTTATGGGTGAACTGTATCAACTACAGGCCAGTTCACCTGTAACATCAAGGGTCCATCAAACATACTCAGCCATAACAGGTGTTCTGGGTTATGTCCCTTATTGACAGATCTAGCTCGTCACAGCATTACCATCATCAGAATTTATCATTCTAAACAGCTGCTTGTGCAGAGAAAAGAGCAGGCCTGCATACTAAAATGATTGTCCTCAGAACACACACCTGGTCAGCATTACGGACAGTAGACAGTCTGTGTGCTATGACAAGAACTGTTCTGTTCTTCATGGCACGGTCAATGGCCTCCT
>JAHPZR010005938.1:12500-17500 GCA_019787425.1 Platygyra sinensis | reverse complement strand
ACCTAACTGGGCGCGAAAGATTCCGCACCACAATCCAAAAGTATATTTGGTAATTGAGAAAAGGACAAAGAACTGGTTTATTGACTCATGGGCCTTGATATTGGCATACTTTCAGAGTTCTACAGACTGAAAAGTTAGCAATGATAACCAGAGACAATTGCATGTAACAAAAAACTAATCAGCTTGCACTTCCAGATTTATTCAAAATAATCAAGCCTGTAAGGAAAATAAAGCGTTTTAAAGCATAAACAATCATTCCCTGTACAAACTTCCACTTAAGAATAAAAAAAGCGGAGGCAGCTGTAGTGAGAACTATTACTAGTTATATATAGTGAGACCCTGATTTACCCATAAATTAATGGCTAAATTTTTGGTTTGTAATGTAGCGGTATTCGGATTTAGCCGTAAATTAACCGCTAAATTTTTGGTGTGTAATATAGTGAGACCCTGATTTAGCTGGATTTTTGGTTTATAATATGGTGGGTCCCCGATTTAGCCGTAAATTAACGGCTAAAATGTTTGTATGCCACATAGGTATTAAATGTAGTGAATATGATTTCACTGCAGTTGTAGGGCGAATTTTATTGGAAATACGGAAAAAAAACTCTTCACGGCAACTTGATTAGAGCAGTACCGACACTGGGGGACCTCCGGGAAAAAAACATGATAATAGAGATCTGAGAATTTCTTATTCTCGGGGGGTCTGACGTAATGGTGACAGGACATCACAGGCATTCATTGTCCGGCACCACATGTGGCACCTTGTGTAACTTGTTACTCGTGAGGTTGTCGTCGGTTTTTCGACTTTTGTTATTTAGAGCCAGTTGTAGCTATTTTCAGTTGCTATTCTACAATCTGATAATGGAATCTTACAAGAAGAGCTATGCCAAGGCAGTGACCGGCTCCACTTCATTCCAGATACACTCTTGCTGGTCACATCTACAGACGCAGGATGAAGACGATGCTCTTGTCCTTGCTGTCCAATTTGCACGCGTGGGTTTTTCAAAATGCTGAAATTGCACGAGGAGAGGGCATGCGTAGCGTAGCGTGATGCACGCGTTTTAATACAGCAGTGTAAGTCCCAAATTTCTCCCTCCGATGTGAAAGTGAACGACTGTTTTTTAGTATTAACGAGCAGGGAACGTGTCTTTTTACAATCATATGACTGGAACAGGGCGTAAACACAAACGTGGTGAACGAGGCTCAGTAGAAGAAGGGCAATCAGATCCTAAGAGAACAAACATGGCGGCCGTCGAAGGTGTAACCTTCGTAACAGAACCTCCAACCACCGAAGATCATCACAAAGAACCCAGTCTAACGGACTTACGAGAAATGTTGGTGGATATACAAATCACGGTAAATAATATTCTACTGGAAAATAAGAAAATCAGAGAAGACGTAAGAGAATTAAAATCCACTGTAAACAAACAGCAAATTGAGATTGTGGACCTCAAGAAACAACTTACCAAATCCACGACACAGCTTGCAGCTGCGGAGAAGGAGCTCGACGAGGCGAAGAAACGAATAAACGATCAACAAGAAGAAATAGGAGAGCTTTACGACCTTCAAGACCGTCTAGAACAATATACCAGGAAAAACTCTCTGGAATTCCATGGAATTCCAGAAAGCGCATACAACTCTACAGAAGAGGCCATCCTAAAAATAGCGGAGGCGCTAGAGGTTCCTGTCAGTTCCGATGACATTGAAATTTCCCATAAATTAAATACTCAGGGCAACAAAGCAATAATTGCAAAATTTATTAGTCACAAGGTCAAGACGAATCTCCATAGAGCAAGAACAAAACTTAAACAAGTTAAAATGGCCGACGTCTTCCCCGACTCCTCCTACGCAACGAGAGTACAATCGACACGGATCTTCATCAACGAAAACTTAACTTCTTACCGTCGCCGCATCATGTCTAAAGCTAACGAGAAACGTAGAGATGGCGAACTACTAAGTGTATGGTCGATGGACGGAACAATTTACGTGAAGACTTCGCCGGACGGGAGACCCATTAAAATCGTCGAATTAGAGGACCTCGAGAATCTGTAGCCTGCTAAGAAGTATTTTGGGAGAGGGGACGGTCTCTGTCTGTTTGGAACTTCGACTTATCTCTTTTCCCTACCTGTCAAAAGGTTTAGTTGTTCTCTCTTGTGTTGTTGTGTGTGTTTGTTTATACTTTAGGGAGTTTCTGTATCTTTTCGTTCGTAATTTAATTCGTTAATTCTTTTCTTTTCTATTGAGTAATATGAGTACGAGTTGTCTGTCCAAATTTGACGTCTTATTATTGAATGTTCGTGGAATCAGAGATCAAATCAAGAGGAGGAGTATATTCTCATACCTAAAAAATCAGAAAGCAAACATTTATTTTTTACAAGAAACATATTCAGAACGAGCCGATGAAAAAATTTGGACAAATGAATGGGGTGGCGAGCTATTTTTCTCACATGGCACCACGCATAGTAAAGGTGTGTGTATTTTAATTAATCCCTTCGCACAACCAAAAATTGATTATTATTATGCCAATGACTCGGGTAGAATAGTGCTTATTACAATCACTCTTAATGGACAAAAACTATCACTGTGCAATATTTATGCACCCAATGATCAGGTTAATCAACTTAAATTTATGCAAGAGCTTAACAATTGCATAATCGATAAATCAGAGCTCACCTCGCTAATTGTCGGGGGAGACTGGAATTGTACTTTATCAAAAAAAGATAAGATCGGAGGTGCACCGTGGAAACCGTCTAGTTACCGTAATCTAATTGTGACTACGATGGAAATGTTTGACTTAGTGGATATTCAAAGAATGCGCCATCCAAAGTTACGTAAATTCACATATGAATCAAAATCTCTCAAACTAAAATCTAGAATAGACTTTTTCTTAATTGCAAAAAATCTCTCTGGGGATGTAAAGAATTCGGAAATTTACCATGCAATCGCAGCTGACCATAACGCAATTTTCATTTCGATATCTTCGCTCCAGCGTTTAGGACCCGTTTGCTCTTCGGTGTGAATCTTGACGTTAAACAAGTTATAGAAGTCCTTTGACTTAGCCTTGTACAGATTAATTTGTGTCGATTCGTTGAAAGAAAAGATGTTATCATTTTGGGTAAAGAATGATCTATTGATAGTGTCAGAGCATTTGGCTAGAGACCATAAGCGTTTCGGAATAGCACTAACAACTTGATAATACTGTAAAAAATTGGATTCACAGGAATATTTATCACGGAATTCCTGGAATGTTAAAACATTGCCAGTTTCATTTAATAGCTCATTAATCGATAGAATTCCCTTTCTAAACCATTCACTAAGGAAGATGGGTTTCCCGTCCACTAATATATCTTTGTATTAAACAATATTAACTCCTGTTTTTGATCGTACGAGTATAGAGTTTTTAATTCGTTGAAGAACTCTAGTATCTTCTTATAGAAGAGCGGGAGGTCGTTAAAGTAATTCGTGTCATAGTTGCACCTTAGCAGAAAGTTTAACCCTCCCATTCGATTGAAATAATGTTTTGGAATGATACACCAATTACTATTGTCTGAAGTCCTCAACAGTCTCGGGATCCAGGCGAGTTTTAGGGCCTTTAACATAATATCAAAATCGATCATGCGTATTCCACCGTTGTCTAAATCTTGGTAAAGGCCTGATCTTTTTATTTTATCCTTTTTGTTTTTCCAGAGGAACTTAAAAGATTTTGTTCTTACAATTTCCACAATTCCTTTGGGAGCATCCAGATTAGAGGCCGAGTAGATAAGTTGCGATATGCCCAAGGTTTTAATTAACATGGCTCTTCCAAATATTGTCAGATCCCGTGAACTCCACATGTCCAGCTTAGTTTGTAACTTTTGGATCTTTTTGTCGAAGTTGAGCTCATTATTCGCCTTAACATTATAGGAAAAATATATCCCCAATATCTTAACAGGGCTGTGGAACCATTTTAGATCCAGAGGTTTATTTTTATTATTTTTCCATTTCCCCAACCAAAGCGCTTTCGTTTTTTTAACATTCAGGGACAGACCAGCAATTCTTCCGAAATCCCCAACAATTTTCAAGGCCCTTTCTAAAGATTCTATGTCCGCGCCGTTGTGGTCATTAATAGGGTATTGATTTTGGGTAATTTGGTCATAAATTGGCACGGTCTTGTCTTGGGTGTGCTTTTCAGAAGAAGCCACTTTTTCATCATTCAGTTATTGAAGAGGCCATCAACAAAATATTTCACATAAGTCCTTCACAGTGGTAACTTATAAGGCAGGTCTGAAACAGTTTATTGATTAAAGGGTAAGGTCGTAATTAAATAAAATATCGAATTTTTGGTCAGGTCATAGATAGGGTAGGGAAAATCGCCGATTTTTGTCATAAATATGGTGCGGTTTTTGGAGAGCGGGCCGCACACCCTCGGCCAATTTTTTGGCAGTCTCCCTCCCACGTCTTGAGCGAAATCGTTGGCGACCGTCGCGGAACCTTGCGAAAAAGTAATTACAATGGAACTCCTTGAATACGTTCACCAACGTGTAAAGCAATGTTATAACGGGCCATGAAAATTGGGCCTTGTATATTAACTGGGTCGGGCCACCTGATTAACGGGTTACGTCTAAATTGAGCGATGTCTTAACTGATACATCGCAAGACATAAGATCACTTTCTCCCGCAGTTGTCTATCGCAACTACACTACTATGGTCCCGGAGGTTTCTCTCAATAAAAGAAAATAATGAAAAAAACCTCTGGGGCCAGGGTACAATTGGACTTCTAAACAACTGTTCTTTACTAAATATCCCGCGAATAGTATTTTCCCGCGTTTGACTGTGGAATTAGCAGGAAAATATGCTCTCGTCGGTATCTATTGTTTGTTTAGGCATGTGCGCTGGTATGTGAGTGATTAGTAGGGTATTTATATTGGGGTGTAAGAGTAGGTCTTTCATCTCGGTCTCGCTTATTCAGCGTTCGTTTTTTTTTTCTTTGATTTTTCGTATTTTGTGTGTTTTCCTTTTCG
>JAHPZR010005938.1:0-5000 GCA_019787425.1 Platygyra sinensis | reverse complement strand
GAACGAAAAAAAAAAACGAAGCCGAAATTTCAACTCGGGCGTTTCCTTTGGAAAGCCCGAGTAATAAACAAGCTCATCGTGAGCTCGAACGAACGTTTAAATAACATCATACTGGAAAGGACTATTGAATATAATACTACTCAGCCTCAAAATTCCACGGCAAAAGAATGAGATCGAGAGCACATCGAAAGAAGGACCAAAGTCTACATTGCCTGCACACGTGCTCACATGTTCGTCACATTAGTGTCTCACTTACCCTACGGTACCAGTTTACTGGCCGTGACATAGTTTTAACTATGTCACGGCATGACATGCCGTGACATGCCCCTGCAAAAATTAAGCGGGGTGGCCATTTTTGTGCCCTTACAGGAACGTGGATTTTCCAGCCTATAACCTTACACAGGGCAACCAACTCTCCATAGTCACGCAACAAAATTAGGCTTGCGTTCACTTCGTCGAACGCAATGAAAATGGCACTGTGATGCTTATTCATAAAGAGCAATAAATCTCATTAGTATACATTTACCGTAGTCTATTGTGAGTCCGTGAATTTGATTGGCTATATCACCGTTTTCTATCTGCTGATAGTCAACAGTTATGCATCAGTGCACATTGCGCGTCACGTTTGAACCTGATGTAACATAATAAAACAGTTCTTTTCTACACGTTACTTGGCATTTTTTTTCTTTTTATGCAATAAGATAACGGTAAATTTATACTAAAAAAATTAGACTACTCGCCCTCGTTTTCTACGAGTCATAGTCAACGAGGCGCATCGTAGAAAACTCGGGCTCGTAGTCTAATGGTGATATTTTTATAAATAAGACTGTAATATTTTATTACTGGTGGGATCTTTTTAATTATTTTAATATTATGAACTGTAAAGCGCTTTGGTCAATTAGTGGAGTTAGCGCTATATAAATTATGTTAAATTAAATTAAATTAATTGTTAATTAGCCTGCATTTCTGGACATAAGTGGGTAGAATGCACCGTAAAGCTCCAGTAAGCGTTGTTACTTGAGAAAAGCCGATTAAAAATTAAAAATAGTAATAATTTAATTCATTATTTACTATAGATCATCAATCTTAATAATAATATAATAACATAATGATGATGATGATGATGGCAAGAGAACGAGGAAGTAAAACTGTTGCGGGACTTTACTACCCAAACAGACCGTGAAATCCACCACAGGAGGCGAGACATCGCGATTCAGAAAAAGAAGGCAAAGGAAACTGAATAATTGTGGACATAGCTGTTCCCCGAGATGGCTATGCACTACAGAAAGAAACTGAAAAGTATGAAAACTACGGAGACCTACCAAGAGAGATTAAAAGGATCTGGAAATCAAGGACAAAAGTGGTGCCAGTGGTGGTAGGTGCATTGGGTTCAGTGTCAAAGAAGCTGACAGGCCACTTGGAGCAATTAGGAATTAAGGACCGAACAAGAACGATACAAACGTCGGCACTCTTCAGATCGGCACATATCCTCAGAAAAGTGCTGGAAGTCTGAGGTCTCGGGATGAGACTTGACTGGATATTTCTCCCCAGTGAAAAAACCCTGAGCTGAATTCTACATAATAATGATAATGATACTGACAATAGTAATAATTTACTTACATTTTTTGCAGGTTAATTAGTCAATCCTCTATAAATAAAGAAGAATCTCCTACATCATAAGAGATTTTTTTAGACAGGAATTGACAATACTAGAGCCAACGGGATTTACACTTGTTTGGTTTCTATTAACATATGCCAAGTATACCATGCGTCGCACAAAGCAGGAAGAGTTAGGGTGTGATTAAGTTTGGTTCTACTTGTGTCTTTTCCCTATTACAGGCAATTTCAAGTTAAATGCTATTTGAAAGCATTTGAAATGTTAAAAACAGTAACTTTTTAATTGTTTTTTTTTTATTTTTACCTTTTTAGCGTGTTGCATAACATTGCAAGTTTCAGAGGCTAAATTGCAATTTTGATCTGCATTCATGCAAAACTGCTAGCAGATCCCACAAAATGAAACTGTAAACCTAAATTCATTGACTGAACTGTCTTCTGCTAGAGTATCACTCGATTTGAACATAGTTAATAGAGGGGACTGGTTAGAAAGCCCGGCAAACATCAAAGGAACAAACAAAGGTGTCATGATTTATGTTGGAAGGTCCACCACCCTGCACAATCTTTTGTTTTACACTCATACATACTCATACATTATGCATGAATTACGTAACCAACAAGTTTCTATTGGTTAGTTTCTCGGCACAGAGTAAACAACTATTGTGTTTTGTGCACGGTCAAGGCCAAAAAACAGAACAATAACATGCAACAAAGAACTTTGATGAGTTTCGTAACCATTTCCCTCTATTAACTATGATTTGAACCACTACCGGTCAGCTTTTTTTCTCACTGAATTTGCATAACTTTTGAACTTTGTTTTTTAAGTCTATCAACTTAATCGGGGCTCAGTTCGCTCAGAAAACACGAGAAATGAAAACCACTATACCTTGATAGAGGAAGAATCAATGCATATATTTAAAGTTGAGATCGTTTCACAGCGATGTAAACGTCTTTGTGGCAAGAAGCTGACAAGTGTAAAATTTCGGATTCTCGCGAAGTGAAATCAGAGCTTTCAGTACGATGACCATTTTCCATGAATTTCTGCGATCGTATTGGATATTTCAAAAAAAAAAACTAACTGGATTTCCTTCAGTTACTTAGCTGGGCTTTCAAACTGGCAAAGTACGAGCAAAATTGATTTTGACTGTGGCCACGATTTCTTTGATTTTTAGTGGCAATTACTCTTAGAGGTTAAGGGTGTTTTTAGCAGGTCATATTGTTGCTATGGTAACCTATGACTCGTGCTACAAAAGTTACTCCGACTTTTGTTACGTAACCACGATTGCAGCAGCAACTGATACAGAATGACCTATCAGAATCTACATCTTGGAAAGTGCTAGAAACTGCTTTGAGCCACCTTTAGAGGGGTTCGACTGTATATACTTTCTGTTACAAGCAGCAGTGAAGTACACGCCAATGGCACATGTCATATCAACAAACAGAGGCAGATACAAGATTGTTCAGGATGTTGCAGAATCAATGGAGCATGTTCCCAAAATGTTGCACTATAAGAACTGAAACAAAATTGATTAGTACTAGCAATGCAGAAATACCATGAGGTAACTGTCTGGGGTGTTTGTCTTTATTTCTGCTATAAAATTCTCAATCTTTTTCAATTTTACTTAATTATCGTTTTTCGGTTCTCCAAAAGGGAGGTAACTAGCGACCCAATCCATTCTCCATAAATCAGCCCCTAAAGAAGTTAACTTTTTCATGAATTTTCAAACTTAAGCGGACAAACTTCGATGTCCTTATCTCATGAACACGACTGATGACTTGTCTTGAGATGTTAAGTTACAGGTGTGAGACCAGCTACATCTTATACACATCCAACAGGCCTGCCCAGGAAGGACACATGTAGAGTCTTCTTGCAATAATTAAGTTCCTGGGAATTTCTCCATTGTTTGTAAAGTTTTAAACAGGGCTGAACCAGAAAAGACACAGTCTATTGGCTCCCCTACTTGACTGTAGCCTTGAGCTTTAAAGAATTCCACTGCTTTGAAAGCACTCTCAACTCTAACTGGTCTCAGCCTTTTGAGCCTAAGCTCCTGCTCCATTGCAGTCAATAACAGACTTCCATAACCACGCCTCTGAGGAGGTAACATGATTATAACACCTGTTCTTAATTACTGGTTAACACTTTAATTTCTGGGAACATGAAAGCAATGTGCACTGTTACTCTAATTGAGAGTGACAAACTTCTAAGTCTGTTGCAAGTTACCAATAACAGTTACTACCTGAACCAACTTTGAAAGTAAATCTTACATACATACATTCTTTTACATACGTACAATCTTTTATTTCTAATAATTATTTTTTTTAACAAATTGGACATGCCCACAGGTAGCTAGCTAATCTAGGTGGGTCATGTCTTAACTACAAAGAAAAAGGTAAGTATAGAAGTTAACAGAAATCAGGAAATTAACTAGAGAGAGTACGTATACAAGTTTACAGAAATCAAAAATCTGGAAGTTAACTAAAAAGAGTAGGTATAGAAACAAAAATACAACAATATTACAATTAGCTTCCAACTTGACTAAGGATATAACTTGCATCATTCAGTTGAAGAAATTTACTATTTTATAGTGCAATGCATTTTGTTTAAAAGTTCCTATTAAATTAATGAAGACATTTATCGTTTGTCTCATGATATAGTCACTTGAAATGACATGTAGATCGCGACGTTTCGACTGCTTACCGCTAGTCTTCTTCTGGGATGATGTCAACTGATTACACGGCACCATTTATATCACGAAGGTCAACCAGTGGAATGACTGATGTTTAGTCATGAGATGTTTTGCCCAGTCGCACACACACACTTTACATTACCGAGCTTGACTGACTGATCAGTATGTGTTGTCTTCCTGTAGACACTTGTGGTAAAGCAGCCATCTGTTTCTCTATAAAATAACGTGTCAAGAAAGGCAATCTTGCTGTTATTCTCTATCTCTATGCTGTCACTCGTTCGTGGATCGATCCACTTTACTGGAAGTTGGTAAATCTTAATACGAAATTCAAGTGGTTTGTGATTTGAGTTTGTGTTAGCGTCATGTGGTCAGCCAGGTCTGCGTCACTCTCAAGTTCCCATAGTACGGCTTGTAAGGCTCCCTTGATAGGGACATTGTACATTTACATTTTTACGTTGGTAAACAGCGACTCTAGGTTGAAGAACACCACGATCTCGTTTTCCTGGATCTTTTCACTGGCGATGGTGGATGCAAAATGAGCCAAGTATTTCACTGCGAAGTTCGAGTTGCCTGTTAGAGGAGATAACATGTTAGCCAAAAAAGCAGAAAAAATCATGTGCAAAGGTATTGACATATAACACAATGACCTACACGGTGTGTCGGCCTTGGGGATATTAGGCAAGCCATAGATCCTACGTG
>JAHPZR010005936.1:12500-18771 GCA_019787425.1 Platygyra sinensis | reverse complement strand
GAAAAGAGAGAGACTCGGACTACGAGTATTAGCAGGCTGTATGGGGATTTGGATTTCTCACTCTCATCTGCATTAGTTTTAGTATAAAATTGATGTACGAGAATCACAAAACTGATATGCATTTTGATACGCTGCCAAGAAATTCAGAATAGTAATAATGCTTATGCGGAAAAATTTCGCTCAACTCCAGACATCCCTTCGATAAACTCGTGTTGTGAGATGGCGGGCAAACTAAAAGCAACACAGGACTCGATTTTATTGTGACCTTTTCAGACTGCTGTTCTCTTCTGGCCGGCATCGTTTTAGAAAGACAGTCGTAGTTTCTTGACGAAGAATTAGTTGAGGATCATGCTTATGGAAATAAGCTAACAAGTCACATAAAACAACACTTTCCAGATCGCAAACTTGGAGGTGGCCTTCGAGTCGTTACCCAAAGACGCAAGTGTTTTAACCTTCAAGGGCTCTCGAAAATCTCCGGGTTACAACCGCCAACTCTGGAGCAGTTTCTTATTGATCTATACACAGACGATCACATTATAGCATGGATGGATAACGATGTTGCATTTGTGGCACCTGTAACAAAAGCTACCATATTTAACGCTCAGGATACGCATCCTGGGTTAATTCTGAATGCACTATGAATATCAGCTGGGTGCGAAACTGGGCTCGTGTTACCGAATAGCGCTTGGGTTTTCCGATGTCGCAGATTTCATGACGTCATTTTCCTGTCTACCTTTACCGCGACACTTTCACGCACTGCAGAGAGTACATTCTAACGAGATTTAATACAAGTAACTTTGCAGAAGCTTTTCGGGAAGATATACTGTGGTGACAATTTGATATCACCTGTCAGTGTAATGATCAGTTACGCTTGGTTCTTCGAGAGAGATCGATACGACTGGACCCTAAAGCTATGGCGGGGGGGGGGGAGGGGAGGGGGGGAGGCGGGGCATAGGGCGGGGATTTGACATTTTCCAAAAATTGCGGTGAAATTCCCTACCCCCGGGCAAACATGTGCGGCCAAATATAACTGAAATTCCCCACCCCGGAAATGATTTGTAGTCACGGGCACGAAAAAAATTCAAATATCTCTACCCCCGGCCCGGTACAGCAAGATAATTCAATGCCCTACCCCCGGCTAAAGCGATCGATCAAATCCCTGCCCTATGCCCCGCCTCCCCCTGTCCCCCGCCAGCTTGGCATTGATAAGTGCATAAACATTTTCTCATCTATTCATGACTGTTTTGTTACGTTAGTTTCTTTTTTGACCCAAAAATTTACACAAAACCGCTGAACAGTAGTTATTGTTGTAAGCATAGAGATTTAGCGTTGCTTGAAACGTGACCGAGATACTGAGCAGAAAGGCCGTGTTAAGGACGTTCGCGCCCATTGCTACTGCGCATCTCTGGTGCGCACGCTATTCATTGGTCACACGCGTGCCACGTCATTTTCAAGCGCGCGCACCAAGTCGAAAACCCAACAAAATATAGAGCTGATGACCTTTGCGTTCCCTTGGTGTGCGAATATTTTTGTTAGATGCTCGGTGACCCCCACTTTTTTTTCGGCAGATCACTTCCTTTTCTGATTCTTTCCATTATACTAAAAAAGAAAAAAATCTGTACGCGGGAAGTTTTAATTATTTCTCATATACTATTCAAATAGGGTCGAATTGGTACATGAATACAGGTGTTCGTGACTGTGAAGTTGTTTTTTTTAAGGCTAATTCTAACTGATTTAATGACATATGTAGCAAAGATCTATCAAATAGGCCTATATATGATGTGTTAAATGCACATAACTTAGATATGATTGTTCAACTTAAATATATGCCGATAGTAATGGATCCGGCCCGAATCGCCTCAGATGACTGGAAATCCTAGAAATGCTATGGTCTGTGCTACGCCTTATCTCCAAAACGAGTTCGGTGACCCCCGATTTTGTTTACGTTTTTAATCTAATCTTATCATTTTCTACGTACAGACAAAGTTTTAAAAAAATCTGTACGTGGGAAGTTTTTGGGCGCGAACGTCCTTAAGCGACGTCAAAACAGCCTTCACGTGTTCCCCCGCCTTTGGGCTGCCAATATCTCAGTCGCATTTCAAGAAACGCTCAATCTCTATGCTTATTTCATTAACCACTGTTGGCGGTTTTGAGTAAATGTTTGGGTGATTTTTGGGCATTTTGGGATAGGTTAAATTGAGAATAATATAAAATGTTGACGATTTGATGAAATTTGGAAAATTGAAATTTGAAGTGAAGAATTAGTAGACGGATACCAATCAGTCCCCTACCAACCCGGGGCTCTCTATTCGGGGTGGAGGGAGGGGGTTGACTGTCTGGTAGTGTTTTCAGCCTATTTTAATTAATATTTCTTCAAATTTAACCCCAATTCATGTGTACCCCGCCTTAAAACCCTTAAACATCTTGCTGAATTTCCCTCTAGATGAGTGTAAAGTTCAAGGAAAGTATTCCGTGGTAGCGTCGTGCACAGTTACTAAAAATAGATTACATCACCAGAGACCCCCCACATGACTCAAACAAGAATGAAAGTCGAGACCTTTTAGCTCGGCGATTTCGACTGTAGCCGATCAGAATACTCAACGGGGTAACGTATTACGAAGAAACTTATCTGCTCTTTATCCTGGTCTGGAAGAGCAGACTTATCAGCTGACTTATTCTCAAACTTGACAACCCGAATAAGAATACGATAGAACAGGAGGACATAAAATTATTTAATATCCCTGAGACATGCAATTCTAAATTCATAGCAGAATTAGTGTCTTGGGCAATTTGGAGGACCTAGATTTAATGGAGCCATACTTATCGCACCACATAAACAAATGTGACTGCGAGGAGACCTCAACAGCAAATATTTCAGATCGTGGTTATGTCGGCGCGATAGTGTAACATAACTGAGCGGGGCTGCGCGGGCTAAAACTGTTTTAATAGGCGAAGACAGAGCAGACTACTCACCGAAATCGGATGTACGTTATTTCTTTATGGTATTTGTTTGCTGGCTTGCTGGATTTCTTTGTGAGTGATACACCTGAATGTCGGGTACAATAGTAAATTGTTCTGCCATGTAGGTAACAAGTGCATTCGTAAACAGCCTTCATACATGAGTAAGGCAATAAACTGCAAGGCTGATACTACGTGAAAAACGTTTCGAGACACCAACATGACCAGAACCGATAAAGCAGGATCGCAACTGTGGACAGCTGTTTCGCTCTTGTTGGAGCTCGTCAGCACAGTGTAGCGAAGATATGTAACGCCAGCCAAGAGCCAACGCACATAAATTGCACAATGAACCGTTCACTATATCAAGTTCCGTACTTTGAACTCACCTGCGCTCCGAGACACGCGTTGCCACATCACGTGTCTCGGAGCGCAAGAAGACCAAAGTGCCACTATTGGTGTCTCGAAAAGCAAAAAATAAATGTGGCTAGACAAAGCCAGCCTAAACATTCAAACTCATGGCCAATACCATGCTTAAAAAAACGCAGCGTATCGGATCTGAAAAGACCTACGGTCCGAAAATTCATAAATGAGAGACTATAAACTGCAAGGGACCGCATACGTTGGCTCTTGGCTGGCGTTGGCTGGCGTTGTGCGTTGGCTCTTGGCTGGCGTTACATATCTTCGCTACACTGTGCTGACGAGCTCCAACAAGAGCGAAACAGCTGTCCACAGTTGCGATCCTGCTTTATCGGTTCTGGTCATGTTGGTGTCTCGAAACGTTTTTCACGTAGTATCAGCCTTGCAGTTTATTGCCTTACACATATATTTTTGGCTGATCAGATCTCTTGTAGATCCTACGTTGGCAGCGTTTATCGTATGCGGTCCCTTGCAGTTTATAGTCTCTCATTCATACATGAGAAGCCCTTCTTCAAACTCTGTATTTTTATTATTCCAAGACACATGTCGTGGGTTTTCTCCAACATTTTGACCTAGAGACGCCATTGAATTGCTAAATTGATCGCTGAGTATCGCGTTGAAGACCCGGGGGGTACTTCCTTATTTGGGCTTTACGGGGACGTGCCGCTGGATAGGGTATGGTTTTTTGGCCTCGCTGTCCTAAACAGGGTATACAATTCGACTTGCCTCTGTCCTAAACAGGTTAGAACCTGTCCTAAACAGGGTATGGTATTACGAGCCGAGAGACTTTAGCCCAGACTGCGAGCAGTCTCTTTCTTTTCTTAGCCTGCGACCCGGAGCCTGCGAGAAGTTGAAGGAGCATGCGATCGAGCGGCAGAAAAACGACGCATTTTTTTCCTGATTTGCGCAAGATCACTGAGTAAACCGACATATGGTATGTCTAGTTTCTTTGTCTTGGATAACGCGATGAAAGAAACATGTAACTGTGTCGCGCAGACATGAGGGATCCCGCTGGTATATATATTGATTAGGGAAATTTTACTCTGTAAAAGTTCTATTAGTGCTTTAATCAAAATAAAAATAACCTCAAAAAAAGTTCCACTTATTCATTATACAAAAATTGAAGAAATCATTCCCCTTCGATTTGCTATTAAAAACATCACCTAACTAATTTAGAGCTTAATGCTTGACAGCTTTTTGTTTAGTTCAAGTGCAGAGACGCAACAACTTGGTTGACACGCATCGAGCATGATTTCTCCGATTTTAATGACTTATTTAACAGTGTAAATTCCTGTAAAACCAGCGAGTGTGCATTTTGTCGCTTGTCCTAAACAGGGTCTTAAAATGGAAGTAGTTGTCCTACACATGTACAGGGTAGGGGTTTTAGGGTATTTTTGTCCCAAACAGAGTCAGGATTTCAAACCCTCCGCGGCACCCCGTACCCAAACATGGATCAAGTGCCCCCCCCCCCCCCCCCCGGTGTTGAAGGCCTCACGAGCGCCGTAGAAAACACGGGGTCTCAGAGGAAAACACGGCGTCTAAGTGAAAAACACGGGGAAACTGTTGTTTCGCCCACCAGTGAATTTTCCTCGTTAAAATGGGAAGTCGAAGTTTTGTTATTTCAAATTGCAATGAAAATCAATCAGCGTGATACGCGTTTTTCGATAATAAAAGCGAATTAAATATTTCGAGTGAAAGAAAACCATTCAAATGCCAACGTGCCGTGCAGTGGTTTTTTTTGCGAGGGGCGTCTATTTCATTTTTCGCAGTGACTTTCGTTGATCTCTTTAAAAAAAGGGAGAAAACTTGTGAAATACTAAAGACTAAAGCGACAGTTGACGTATTTGCTGGATTAAAAGCCGGTTACCTGTAACGTGTAATGCCAACAAAAATTACCATAGAATATAAGGAATAAACAAATAAATATGCCTGGCCCAGCCGGGCCGAATTTGAAACAAAAGCTAAGGGGGTTTAAAGGGTTCATAATGGAAAAAAGACAGTGACCATCTTGAAATGCCACAATGAGCGAAAAATGTATTGAGACACTTGGCAGTAAAATTCGATTTTCTGCGTCTTGGAAGCATTCCCCTCCCCCCACCCCACCCTTTCTCTCAAACCAATGCTGATTTTTTCTATTTCTTAGACAGCGCACACGATCTACACAACATTGAATTGGAGGGCCGGGGGTATCAGGGAATTAATAATTAAGTGCTCCAATATCGAAAAGTGTCATTTTCTAAATTGTCTCGGCTACTTTTGTCGCCCACTGCAGTTCAAAAATATTTTCTGGTGTTCTTTCAAATAAAACAGACGTCGGCACATTTCTGTAGTTTCTTGCGTTTAAGTGCATATGACCCGAAAAATTAGTCGCGTCATTAAAAAATACAGTCATTTAAAAGGCTTTTCAAAGTAGAGTAAAATGGCGTTTTTCTTTATGCGATATCTTTTTTTGTTCTAGAGATATTCAAGTTTTCCTATTATGCAAATTTGGTCACTGATGACGTCACCGGTTGTGCAAAGTACAGTGGTGTGACACAAAATATGCCAGATGGTGCACATTTTGATGTTACTATGGCAACATGCTCGGTTCCAGTCTCCTGCCTCTTCAAAATTAAATATTACCATTTGCGATTCAACAAGACAAAATACCTGGTCTCATCTAAGTGTATACCAGTCCCACCTTCACTGGGTCGCCTCTTTAACATTTTTAACTGTATACTATGCTCTCTGCAGCTACAAATGGTAATATTTGATTTTGAAGAGGAAGGGACTGGAACCGAGCATGTTGCCATAGCAACATCAAAATGTGAACCATATGGTATATTTTGTAGGGTGCAACATCCCTGCCAAGTTTCAATAGCATTGCTTCATTATTGGCGGAGATACTCTAAATTTT
>JAHPZR010005936.1:0-5000 GCA_019787425.1 Platygyra sinensis | reverse complement strand
GAGCGAATCCAACGACGGGCTAACGCTCGAAACGTCAGCTTCCGAATCTCTTTACGGTGGCCAATTCACACTATCATCCCCGCAGTTGATAATAAAACCAAATTATCTTGATTGTGAGGAGTTTAAGACACCTAAATAGGTTATGAAACTAATCGACTAATTGATCGAGTTGGTGCCCTAAAGTAACTAAATTTATCAGAGGGAATACGGTGTTAAATACTGAAAACATTTGTGTCAAAATTATTAATGTAATGCGAGTGACATTTTGATTACACTAGGACATTTGTTTTATAAACTCGTGTGTAAGGAGACACCGAAAACGAAATCCGCATTCGTAACATGGAGTGGAGCTTATATTACTCGGGCGGATATTAAAGTGCACATGACCCGAACAATAAGTCATTCAACAAATACACTCATTTAAAAGGCTTTTCAAAGTAGAGTAAAATGGCGGGTTTTTTTGTTTGCGATATCTTTTTTTATTCAAGTTTTCCTATTATGCAAATTTGGTCACTGATGACGTCATCGGTTGTGCAAGTACTGTGGTGTGACACAAAATTTAGAGTATCTCCGCCAATAATGAAGCAATGCTATTGAAACTTGGCAGGGATGTTGCACCCTACAAAATATACCATATGGTTCACATTTTGATGTTGCTATGGCAACATGCTCGGTTCCAGTCCCTTCCTCTTCAAAATCAAATATTACCATTTGTAGCTGCAGAGAGCATAGTATACAGTTAAAAATGTTAAAGAGGCGACCCAGTGAAGGTGGGACTGGTATACACTTAGATGAGACCAGGTATTTTGTCTTGTTGAATCGCAAATGGTAATATTTAATTTTGAAGAGGCAGGAGACTGGAACCGAGCATGTTGCCATAGTAACATCAAAATGTGCACCATCTGGCATATTTTGTGTCACACCACTGTACTTTGCACAACCGGTGACGTCATCAGTGACCAAATTTGCATAATAGGAAAACTTGAATATCTCTAGAACAAAAAAAGATATCGCATAAAGAAAAACGCCATTTTACTCTACTTTGAAAAGCCTTTTAAATGACTGTATTTTTTAATGACGCGACTAATTTTTCGGGTCATATGCACTTAAACGCAAGAAACTACAGAAATGTGCCGACGTCTGTTTTATTTGAAAGAACACCAGAAAATATTTTTGAACTGCAGTGGGCGACAAAAGTAGCCGAGACAATTTTAGAAAATGACACTTTTCGATATTGGAGCACTTAATTATTAATTCCCTGATACCCCCGGCCCTCCAATTCAATGTTGTGTAGATCGTGTGCGCTGTCTAAGAAATAGAAAAAATCAGCATTGGTTTGAGAGAAAGGGTGGGGTGGGGGGAGGGGAATGCTTCCAAGACGCAGAAAATCGAATTTTACTGCCAAGTGTCTCAATACATTTTTCGCTCATTGTGGCATTTCAAGATGGTCACTGTCTTTTTTCCATTATGAACCCTTTAAACCCCCTTAGCTTTTGTTTCAAATTCGGCCCGGCTGGGCCAGGCATATTTATTTGTTTATTCCTTATATTCTATGGTAATTTTTGTTGGCATTACACGTTACAGGTAACCGGCTTTTAATCCAGCAAATACGTCAACTGTCGCTTTAGTCTTTAGTATTTCACAAGTTTTCTCCCTTTTTTTAAAGAGATCAACGAAAGTCACTGCGAAAAATGAAATAGACGCCCCTCGCAAAAAAAAACCACTGCACGGCACGTTGGCATTTGAATGGTTTTCTTTCACTCGAAATATTTAATTCGCTTTTATTATCGAAAAACGCGTATCACGCTGATTGATTTTCATTGCAATTTGAAATAACAAAACTTCGACTTCCCATTTTAACGAGGAAAATTCACTGGTGGGCGAAACAACAGTTTCCCCGTGTTTTTCACTTAGACGCCGTGTTTTCCTCTGAGACCCCGTGTTTTCTACGGCGCTCGTGAGGCCTTCAACACCGGGGGGGAGGGGGGGGGGGCACTTGATCCATGTTTGGGTACGGGGTGCCGCGGAGGGTTTGAAATCCTGACTCTGTTTGGGACAAAAATACCCTAAAACCCCTACCCTGTACATGTGTAGGACAACTACTTCCATTTTAAGACCCTGTTTAGGACAAGCGACAAAATGCACACTCGCTGGTTTTACAGGAATTTACACTGTTAAATAAGTCATTAAAATCGGAGAAATCATGCTCGATGCGTGTCAACCAAGTTGTTGCGTCTCTGCACTTGAACTAAACAAAAAGCTGTCAAGCATTAAGCTCTAAATTAGTTAGGTGATGTTTTTAATAGCAAATCGAAGGGGAATGATTTCTTCAATTTTTGTATAATGAATAAGTGGAACTTTTTTTGAGGTTATTTTTATTTTGATTAAAGCACTAATAGAACTTTTACAGAGTAAAATTTCCCTAATCAATATATATACCAGCGGGATCCCTCATGTCTGCGCGACACAGTTACATGTTTCTTTCATCGCGTTATCCAAGACAAAGAAACTAGACATACCATATGTCGGTTTTGCGCAAATCAGGAAAAAAATGCGTCGTTTTTCTGCCGCTCGATCGCATGCTCCTTCAACTTCTCGCAGGCTCCGGGTCGCAGGCTAAGAAAAGAAAGAGACTGCTCGCAGTCTGGGCTAAAGTCTCTCGGCTCGTAATACCATACCCTGTTTAGGACAGGTTCTAACCTGTTTAGGACAGAGGCAAGTCGAATTGTATACCCTGTTTAGGACAGCGAGGCCAAAAAACCATACCCTATCCAGCGGCACGTCCCCGTAAAGCCCAAATAAGGAAGTACCCCCCGGGTCTTCAACGCGATACTCAGCGATCAATTTAGCAATTCAATGGCGTCTCTAGGTCAAAATGTTGGAGAAAACCCACGACATGTGTCTTGGAATAATAAAAATACAGAGTTTGAAGAAGGGCTTCTCATGTATGAATGAGAGACTATAAACTGCAAGGGACCGCATACGATAAACGCTGCCAACGTAGGATCTACAAGAGATCTGATCAGCCAAAAATATATGTGTAAGGCAATAAACTGCAAGGCTGATACTACGTGAAAAACGTTTCGAGACACCAACATGACCAGAACCGATAAAGCAGGATCGCAACTGTGGACAGCTGTTTCGCTCTTGTTGGAGCTCGTCAGCACAGTGTAGCGAAGATATGTAACGCCAGCCAAGAGCCAACGCACAACGCCAGCCAACGCCAGCCAAGAGCCAACGTATGCGGTCCCTTGCAGTTTATAGTCTCTCATTTATGAATTTTCGGACGTAGGTCTTTTCAGATCCGATACGCTGCGTTTTTTTAAGCATGGTATTGGCCATGAGTTTGAATGTTTAGGCTGGCTTTGTCTAGCCACATTTATTTTTTGCTTTTCGAGACACCAATAGTGGCACTTTGGTCTTCTTGCGCTCCGAGACACGTGATGTGGCAACGCGTGTCTCGGAGCGCAGGTGAGTTCAAAGTACGGAACTTGATATAGTGAACGGTTCATTGTGCAATTTATGTGCGTTGGCTCTTGGCTGGCGTTACATATCTTCGCTACACTGTGCTGACGAGCTCCAACAAGAGCGAAACAGCTGTCCACAGTTGCGATCCTGCTTTATCGGTTCTGGTCATGTTGGTGTCTCGAAACGTTTTTCACGTAGTATCAGCCTTGCAGTTTATTGCCTTACTCATGTATGAAGGCTGTTTACGAATGCACTTGTTACCTACATGGCAGAACAATTTACTATTGTACCCGACATTCAGGTGTATCACTCACAAAGAAATCCAGCAAGCCAGCAAACAAATACCATAAAGAAATAACGTACATCCGATTTCGGTGAGTAGTCTGATCTGTCTTCGCCTATTAAAACAGTTTTAGCCCGCGCAGCCCCGCTCAGTTATGTTACACTATCGCGCCGACATAACCACGATCTGAAATATTTGCTGTTGAGGTCTCCTCGCAGTCACATTTGTTTATGTGGTGCGATAAGTATGGCTCCATTAAATCTAGGTCCTCCAAATTGCCCAAGACACTAATTCTGCTATGAATTTAGAATTGCATGTCTCAGGGATATTAAATAATTTTATGTCCTCCTGTTCTATCGTATTCTTATTCGGGTGTCAAGTTTGAGAATAAGTCAGCTGATAAGTCTGCTCTTCCAGACCAGGATAAAGAGCAGATAAGTTTCTTCGTAATACGTTACCCCGTTGAGTATTCTGATCGGCTACAGTCGAAATCGCCGAGCTAAAAGGTCTCGACTTTCATTCTTGTTTGAGTCATGTGGGGGGTCTCTGGTGATGTAATCTATTTTTAGTAACTGTGCACGACGCTACCACGGAATACTTTCCTTGAACTTTACACTCATCTAGAGGGAAATTCAGCAAGATGTTTAAGGGTTTTAAGGCGGGGTACACATGAATTGGGGTTAAATTTGAAGAAATATTAATTAAAATAGGCTGAAAACACTACCAGACAGTCAACCCCCTCCCTCCACCCCGAATAGAGAGCCCCGGGTTGGTAGGGGACTGATTGGTATCCGTCTACTAATTCTTCACTTCAAATTTCAATTTTCCAAATTTCATCAAATCGTCAACATTTTATATTATTCTCAATTTAACCTATCCCAAAATGCCCAAAAATCACCCAAACATTTACTCAAAACCGCCAAACAGTGGTTAATGAAATAAGCATAGAGATTGAGCGTTTCTTGAAATGCGACTGAGATATTGGCAGCCCAAAGGCGGGGGAACACGTGAAGGCTGTTTTGACGTCGCTTAAGGACGTTCGCGCCCAAAAACTTCCCACGTACAGATTTTTTTAAAACTTTGTCTGTACGTAGAAAATGATAAGATTAGATTAAAAACGTAAACAAAATCGGGGGTCACCGAACTCGTTTTGGAGATAAGGCGTAGCACAGACCATAGCATTTCTAGGATTTCCAGTCATCTGAGGCGATTCGGGCCGGATCCATTACTATCGGCATATATTTAAGTT
>JAHPZR010005935.1:12500-42078 GCA_019787425.1 Platygyra sinensis | reverse complement strand
AATTTGCAGTTGAATCAATGGCAGTTCTTTCTTCAAAGTTTGGTGTAGTGGAATCCTTAGGTCATTTGGGTTAATCATTTAGAAGATATCGTAACAACTCAAAGGAATAATTATTAAAAAATTGTTGTAACCTCCATTAGCTACATCACGTTAAGTACAGTGCAACAAAAATATATTATTATTATTATTATTATTATTATTATTATTATTATATTTATTATTATTATTATTATGTTACTATTACTAGTACTAGTACTATTACTATTACTATTACTATTATTATTAGTATTAATATTATTAGTTTGAATAATAATTATTATATATTTACAGGTTAGACATGCAAGGAAAAAATGTAAGAGAGGACCCCAAGGGAATAGTCTTCCTATCAAAATTGCTGCTGCTTTTTCAGTTCTGCCACTTGTGCTTCTTCACCAAACCTAAGGTTGCTGTTACACAAACAGGAACAACGTTGACCATAGTATCTGAGTGCAGCAATTGCGGAGAAACATACACCTGGAGGAGTCAGCCAGATCTCTTGGGGAGGTTTCCTGCAGGAAACCTGTTATTGAGTTTTGCAGTGTTGTGTGCTGGGGCCTCATTAAGGAAGGTGCTTTTGGTGTTTCGACATATGGGTTTGTTGGTCTATCATGAACCAACATATTATTACCACCAAAGGCATCTCCTTATCCCATCAGTTGTTGCATTCTGGAGGAAATATCAAAAAAAATTGTTGGACCAGCTGAAGAACAAAGAGGTGGTGATGGCTGGTGATGGTCGCCATGACAGTATGGGGCATTCCGCCAAATATGGAACGTACACAATTTTCTGTTGTACTATTGGCCTAATCCTCCACATTGTCCTTGTGCAGGTATTTCAATTCTCAGTCTACTATTGCCTTAAGGAAAACATTACACTTCCATAACATGCGTATTTATTTCTCCACATGGGCAATGAGGGAAAGAAAATTTAACTTTATTCATAGAAACCACAGTTTCCATAGTTACACTACACGTAGGCTTGAAGATATTCATCCTTCAAGACCCAACCTTAGCCTCGGGAAGAGAGGTTTTAGATACTCTGGAGCCATTTTATTTAACTCCTTACCTGAAACATACAAACAGGCAGCGTCATTGGAGGCTTTTAAGCGACTATTGATGAAACACGATTGTAGTTTTTTATATCATTAGTGTGAATTGTCTTTATATTATTTTCTGTCTTGTAATATTTTAGCCTAATGTGTTTTATTAGACTCATATATATTGTAGTTTTTTCTCAGACCATAAGTTTTCAGATCACATGTGCTCATTGTTATTCAATTTATTGCTATAATGATTTTAGGTGTATACAGGGTCCCACAGGACAACAGCCCCCTAGCTGATTGGGCCACCCTGTCTTAAATAAAGTTCACATTCATTCATTCATTCAACCATATTATTAACTTGTTTCTCTATATTAAAAAATTACAGGCTAATGAGGCAGGTAGCAGCTCTGGTATGGAATTTCTAGCTTTCCAAAAGGCCTTCACATTTCTGATAGGCACAACAATGGTAATAAAATCATTCATCTCAGATCGCCACACATCAATTGCAAAGTGGATGAGGGAAGAGTGTCCCAAAAAATGTAGCGAGCTTGGGAAGCCAGTTATTAAACACTACTTTGACATTTGGCACATTGGAAAACGTAAGTTATCATGCAATGCTCTACATTCACTTTGATTCATTCCTAGCATTATAAAATTAAATTTAACAAATTATTGCAACACACACCAACTATCAGACTTGGGAGTTCCATAATACATTTTAAATATCATATCTTTCCAAGAAATTCAGAAAGTTTTGACAAAGTTGAGTAAAGAGAAAGGATGTGAAATCATTGGGAGGTGGAGAAAAGCCTGTGTAAGGCACTTCTACTGGTCTGTGACGTCAACAAAGGAACATCTGGGAGAAGTCAAACTTGCAAAATTCCAGGCCTTTCTGTCCCATGTTCTCAACAAGCACAGCAATCTGCCCAACCGATTGTTTAATGCTTGTGCCCATGGTATTGTTGTCACCCCTCGTGTATGGATGCACAAAGGTAAGGCGTATTTGATTTTTTCCTTCGACTACTAGACTCAGAGACTCATGCAGGCAACATGAAGCAATTCTTAACACTGTTTAGGAATTAAATAACCTCCAATCACTTCCAAAATTTCTGAAGCCCTCTTATATGGTCTCTCTCTTTCATTGTGCATATATTGGAAGAATTGTTCGCTGAGCTCAACACAATACAGCCTTTTTTCAGGAAAGCTTATGGATGGACTCTGAGACAAAACTACTATTAACATGAAATAATTATGGTCTATGTTCTTTTCTCATTTAAGCATCAGAAGCATATGAGAAACTGTGTGCTGCCCTTCAAAAGTCCACCCTAACAAAGGCTATAAAAATGGCCTCTTCTGTGGAACAGACCAGTTGCCTTGAGGGGTATCACTCAGTTGTGAACCAATTTGCACCTAAAATGTTTGCCTTCTCATACCTTGGAATGCTTAGCAGGTACTTTGATGTCACTGTTTTTTGGTGTTATTGCATGCCTCACTGTTGTTTGGTGTTACTGCATTGTCTTTTTCTTTATATTTCCTTTCTATAGAACAATATTGGCTGCCCTTCATTTTAATTATAACCTTAAGAGGGGCAGCAAGGTTGATGTTGACGGAGAGCCTGTGCTGCATGTTACCTACCCCAAATTCAAAGAGGGTGAAGCCACAGTGAAAGAAGCTAAAGTGTGCTCGAACTATGGTATCTATCAATATCAGTCTTAATTAGTATATGTGTCGCAGAAATTAGTTTCAACCAAATCCTGCAACAGAGATTGAGTACACTACAAGTGTCCTCTATACAGATTATGTTGCTGATATCTATGAAACCATCACCACAACTCCAAGGGCAGAACTAAAGATGCTGGCTGAAGAATTGAAAATGGAAGTTCCTGAACCTGTTCATACAATGTTGACAGACAAAGAAACTAAAGAGGATGCAGTGGCTAAATACAAGAAACGTAAAGAAATGGAGACAGTGATTTGTCCTCCTACCTGCACAGGTATCACCATCTTTTAACAAAGATGCAGTAATGTATGGTTATGGCTGGCACATGGGGGATAAACTAGCCTATCCTGTAACCTATACCGAGGCTAATTATAATTATTTTTACAGGTCAAATGACATGAAATAATCCTCCTGTTAGAAATCTCTTAAATCTAAATCTTAATATGTCACATCACCAATAATTTAAATATCACTTTTTACATGGAATTATCAAAATTAAGAAAGCTGCAAAATTCCTTGAAAAAATATTCCATTAATATGATTTTTAATTCATTTCTTATTTCAGAGGAGGAGCTTCAGCCCACCAGTGAGAGGACAAGGACTGCCAGTGGAAGAAGAGCTCCACACTGTTCAAAATGTGGCAAACCAAAACGAGGTCATAAAAAGGGGCAGTGTGCATGAAATACAGACACTTTATATTTTCTAGTTACATGGACTGAACATGCTTGCCAAGTGTCAAATTACTTTCTCCCTGAGATCAGTCTTAGACCTGGAATATGGTTGAAGCACCTTCTTAGTGTCTTAAAGATTGTAGTCACAACAGACATTTTAATAACTGAGAGTTTTTCAATTCATTTTTATTCGTTTAGTTTTGCATTTAGCTCACAAGATGCAGCTACAATAAATTTGTTCATGTTTGTCTTCCTTACAACATGTAGGCCAATAAATTTGTGCAGTGATTTCTGCTGTTGATCATGACTTTTATTACCTGTGGTGGCTCCTAAAGGAGCCGTTGTGTTATTGTTTAAGACTGATAGTCCTATCAATTATCATCATCTTCGAACCCGTGATACTGCTCATTCTCATCTGGAAAGTGCTTCCGTATCTTATTATAAGCACAGCATGGCAGCAGGTAGCGTCTAGAGCTACCAATGTAGTCCCAGAGAAGTCTTGTAAACTGTCTGTAGGCCACTGCCCTCAGGAACCTACATGTAACAAAACAAGTTTAAGAAATTATAAGAATATTACAAAACCCAGTAATGATATAGATTTTCTTTGTAGAATAGATGTACTTTCCATGGCAACCTAGTAACAAATCACATACATGTCAACAACGAGAGATAAACAAAACAAAACCAGAAAAAAAAGTGTAACTTGAAAAAAGCAAATTATCTTTCACATGTTACCACATCAAAGAAAATTGATGTTCTGAATGGTAGTCCCATGCCAGTTTATTGAAAGGCTGATCATAAAATAAAATATTGTTAGTACAGTAGTGTAAGAAGTAAACTTACTCCTCTTCAGTTCTTTGACCTTGAAGAAACAGTGTTTTGTAAGACTTCCCAGCTTTAGTCTTCAGTCCCAGCGCTGCAACTTCTAAAACATGCTTGCTGAGGCAAACGTCCTGAAATCCAGGGTGAAAAGTGATACAGCGTTTTGGATCCCCAAACTGCTCCATTACCTCGCCACAACGATCGATTTCTTGGCAACACTGGCATTCTTCTGCTTTAGTTGCCAAGTCCACAGAACAATTGGAACAGAAGCACCTGATCCCCCAAAAAGTAAGATCAAACATGTGAGCACAATACTTATCAGTCAAACTATGAAGGGCAAGAGATAAATCACTGTACATATGAAATCATCTTTCTACGCTCACACACGGAACATCGTAAACAAAAGACAAGACGACTCATTCATGCTGTCGGCAAATACTTCGATAAGAGCGAGTTGTTTGAATAAAAATGCATGAGAATCATAAATTTTATAAAAAAAACAAGTTGAAATATCGTACCACTTAGCAAGTTCAACCTCCCGAGTGAATCTTGCCTGATACTGACGATCTATTTCAGCTTCTTCGGCCATTCTTGCCTCGTGTTCTGCAGCCTCTTCTGGCGTAGCCAACGGCTCTAAATCTTCATCATAAGGAACTATCCTGCAAAATTCAACGATATCCCCGTCAAAACTTTCCTCTGCTTCGCTTCCAGATGAACTAGAAGAAGAATCCGACGAGGAAGACATCTGGAAACGCTAGAATTCTCTCTCTCGTCGCTCTCTGAAATCACAAGAGTTTCGATGCGAAGATGCGAATATGACGTCACGAAGCAACTCATGCGTAACTCCGCACACACGTTCCATCGCCGGCTCACTTTTGTGAACACAGTAATGGCGGCGCGTTTTTGGGGGTTTTTGGCGAGCTATTACCAGGCTAATTTCGCTTGCATCGTTCTAAATTCGCATGCACTGCGTTCCTTTAGACATAGTCATTAAGTTCCTGTTGGAAAAAGTCGAAAAGAAAACTTAAGATTTTCGTCATAGTACCACTTTAATAATTATTTCTAGAGATATTGTTTATTCAGTATTTTACAGTTTTTAGTTGCAAACAATGTGACGTCATCACTGATCTAATTTGCATAATAGAAAAACATTAATATCTCTGCAATGAAAAATTATATTTCAAAAAGAAAAACGTCGTAACTCAATAGTACACGCTATGGCGTTTACCATTTGTTAAATATTAATGAAAATGGACAAATGGTAGGGGATGGGGGAGGGGGGTAGCTACAACAGAATTTTCAGTTGTTTTTCATAGTGAATTTATTTTTTATAGAATTTCAAAAAGTCAAAAGGTAACCAAGGCTAATCTTTGTCAGCTTTAACTTTTCTATTCATCAAGGTCAGGACCAAATGCTGAATCATCACTTTCTGTATCACTGTCCACCACGCAAAGCCCAAGAACAGCTGTGGCTATTGAGTGAAAGTGCAGCTTTGCATGCCAAACTGTAAATGTAATTTCAAATGGGCAAGAGGATGATTTAAACAATTATAATTATACAGCAATCAGTGTTTGAATTTAACATTTATCGTACCGCAGCATTTTTCTAAGACTTGATAAATCCGATCAGTTGATCGCTTTAGAGATCACCTGTGTATTATTTTTTTTGTCTATAAATACTATCTGTCATTTCTTTCTATTTCAATCTCCAAAAGGTTAAAAGTCATATTTTGAACATTAGATAAGGGAAATATATGCTTAACCTTGTAAACAGTGACCTCTTTAGTAAAGGGCCGCGGCAGGACATTGTTTTCACGGTTTGTACCTTTTCTACTGCTCACCGTCAATACAATGAAACGTTTATTTAGACTCATCATGTCCTTAGACTAAACCTTACCTTCTTTTCTCTTGACCTTGGAGGAAAAAATTTGTTTATTCATTTTATTTCTCCAACAGACATTCGATCAACACATGTAATGTGTTTTGCCTGGGGATTTCCATGGCAACTTGGGCGAGGCAGGAATGAAACGAAAAGGTCTCTTCAATTTCGTTGAAATGAAACGGGAAACCAATCAAATATTCCACTCAATAAGCAAAGAAAAAAGTAATGTGGCAGTTTTGAAGAATTCAATTGCAGTATTCTGTTATCCTCACGGCTGTTTCGGGATGGAAATTTAGTTTGCACATGCACACTCTTTATCTGACAAAGTTAATTATTGTCCGTGTTAGTTAATACAGGTTAAACCAGGGCTGTCACTAATTTTTCAAGTAGACGGGGAATTGTAAAAAGTAGCCGGGGACAAAAAAAGTCTGGTGCTACTAAGGGGAGGAGGGGGGGCGGTATATGAATGCTGTTTATTTTGGGATTCGAAAAAACTACACCCACGCAATCATAAAACAACCCGCGTGACTCGCAAATATTGGCGTGACAGAAAGGAGAAGTTGAGGAAGACTGGGAACGAGTGGAAGAAGCTTGTGACCACGAGTAAAAAACATGGCGTCAAGAACGTGTCGGGAACGTCACACTGGTTCATTTTTCCTTGAACCAACAGCGTTGCTTTGAGAAATTAATGCAATGAAACTACTTGCACTTATGGACAAATTTCTGTCGGGCATATAGCAATAACTGGGACATATGCAAGCCATGTACGACTGATGTGTAAGACTTTCCAGTCTTACCCTTATTTGTGGACGAGTAAACGAACGAGAGGAATACCAAAATAATGTTGTAAGTTTGCAGTTAACTGATCGCCGACTTTTTTTGTAGAAATTGTTCAAAGTGCAACAACGGCAAGTCCATGTGTGACAACTACTAGGCCACGCGCATCTTCTGCAAATTCGTTCGCGCCTAATCTCAGTGGTCGATTCAAAAGAGAAATGCTGAAGCCCAAACGGTTGTTTGTTTGGTTTAACATAATCTTACCTTGAAGCGGAGCTAGAAGAGAAGAAGAAGTCCAGTTTTCTTTGTTTGTCCACTGCTGCCTTTCGTTTTTTGGATGACATTTTTACGCAGAACCAAAAACTCCGAAAACAAAATGAACACTTCGTAAAATCTCACGCTTTCGAAAGATGACGTTGAATATTACGTGTTTTCAGTCAGTCTCACAGGGATTGTAAAGTCGCCTCTTTTTAAAAGATGAATAAGAGTTTGTATTAATAAACTATTGATTTGTTTTTTAATTCATAGTTTTGTAATTTGATGCATTTTTCTCTTTCCAATATTTTCGTTTTGTATCAAAGTAGCCGGGGCTCTGACTTCTAGCAGCCGGGGAAAATCCCCGGCCCCCGGCCCTTAGTGACAGCCCTGTTAAACTATTCGCATAATGTTGTGTCCATGGCAACTGGGTTGTCTTTTGTACATTCAACCATTGAAATCTTGCCCTGTAGATAATGTATTCAAGAAAGGAGAAGTGATGCGATTTCAATGGCAGTCGAAGAAGCGGTTGATGTCGAAAATTTGAGGAAAATCATTTGAATTTAGACAAAAATCGGCCAAAATGCGATGCTATGGCGGATACAAAGATGACACTGTTTGAAAATCTAGTGAAATGTTTGGTTGCTGATTTAGAAAGGCCCAAATTTTTCCCAAGAAAACTAGCATTGTGGGAGAAGATGTTGATTGTTCCTTAATCAAGAAGTGAGGTGAGTGTTTTAATCCGAATTGTTTTAAGGTCTGTTTGAGCCACACTTAATATTGCATTATCAGCCATTACGCGACTCCATTTTGAATGTTCGTGGTACATAAGTTTGGAAGGAAGGTGGATAAATGACTAGAAATGTCAAGTTTATTTATGAACCTGGTTTATTTCAGGACTAAGTCTCATTAGCTGAAAAAAAATAGAAGTTGAAAGGCTTCCTTTGTAGTAAAACTTTGAATATGGACATGACAAATGTACTGGTCATGTGTATGAATACTAAGTATAAATGTAAAATGACCCGTTATTTAAGCTGCTCAATCTTCTCTTCGAGTTAAGTTTATTACGATGTCCACTCATGATACATGTACATTTCTCACAAATTTATTCATTTGCTTTCCGCTTTAAATTTCGCACTTTAGGTTTGGGAGCCTTTCCTGCTAGTGTTGGACTGGTGGCTATATGATGGTTGTACCATTATTTGGCGCAACCTAACTTCTTCCTTCTTCACGTGGTCAAAAATGCTTTGCTTGAAGGTTGAATTCTGAATAGATTCCTTCAATCCCTTGCTCACCATAGAAGCCCAGACCCATGTGCCATTTTCTTAAAAATGAACAAACATGGTCTTCCAACATGTGGAGCTTGGGTGTTATGGACATGTGAGGAAACTCTTTGGAAATAAAACCTAGAAATCTGTCAATGCCTCTGAAACAGGAAAAGATGTATGAGGTGCAAAGTATTTTTTTTTTACATTGTCAATGGAAAATTTCCTATAAGGTATTTAGAGTGTAAGGTATTCTAACCTAGTTTGTCAGTATTTTCATCATCAAGTTGATCTGCACTGTCGTACACAAAGTGACAAGTGGCAAACAAACAGGCTTTTAAACTTCAGGCTCATCTCTCCTGCCTTGGAAATCAGGGAAGGGCAGAGCTCTGTTTTTGACACGATACCATAGCACATCCTTGCAATATTTTCTTCCTGTAGTGAGAAAGTCAAGAGAAATGATCTCGATGTTAAGAGAACTGAAGTGAACAATAAAATATTTTAACTGAAGGTTAATCTTGTTAATATAACTGAGGGATTACCTTACAGCAGGTGTGCACATGGTTGCCACTAAAGGATTCCCCATGATAAGCTTGTCTTTCCTCATTAATTTCTTTAAGGCTTCTGTCCAACTGTTTTATAAGATGTCCCTCTGATTTTTCCATTCCAGCCACTTGCAATTGGTCATCTGCAAGCTTTTCCTATAAATTGCAAGAGAAAGTAACACAAGTCTGTGATAATGATGATAACTCTGAGTTAAATGTTACAAGTTAACAAAAAAACTATGATTAGTGTCATGAATGGAAAAGCATACATTAAGTGTTCATTTAGTAGATAGATGTATCATGTTGGTATAAGGAGATTTAGTTAGCATTTCTTTTACCTCTTGTTTTGCATTGTCAAGGAGTTTTGCTATTTCAGTTTGCATTGCAGTAATGTAAGCACGCATAATGACCACATCAGAATGCAAACTTTGTAAGTTAAGTAATTCGTGCAATGTGTTTGCATTTTTGTGGAATTGTTTAGCCTGGTTACGGTGCTGTTGGGCAGCTCTAAGGGCTAGGATCTTTTCACTTGAGTTTTCTTCTGAAAGCTGACCACTTTGGACCACCAGTTTCATGTGGATCATTTTATCAAGCTCAAAGCATTGTTCCTCTAGCTTGTCAAATAATTTTTTGAAGATCCCAAGCTGATATGAAGTCCAGGAACACACACCTGTGAACAATAACATTTTAATTGCATTCTTGATTGCAATGCTAAAATGAATTCACCAAAAACGTATATAATTGTAACTCAAAAAGAAGATACTGTACTTGTCGAGATCAATGTCAAGGAGGTCCTCATGGATCACATAGTTGAAGAACTTCTGTTGACCATCTTCAACAAATTTCCTGTAGTCGTGTTCAATAGTTGCCAGCATTCTCTTTTGAATAGTGCCTCTCTGGGAATCATTTCTGGCTAGTTGCATACCGGCTGAGGTTATAAGGCACCATAAGCATGGGTATTTACCTAAATAAGAAAAATATGTTTTAATAACATTATCATAGTAATTTTGTTATATAACATAAATTATATCAATGAGACAAACTTGAATTTGAGACTGCCTGTAGCTCCAGCTATGCCAAATAACTTGCAGAGGAACTCGTAATCACCAAAGAGGAACACAATTTGCTTTCTGGCCCTGTGTAGATTATTTGAATTGGGTAAATTAAATATAACTGTTAGGGCAAATTATGGCTACATTAGAATAATTACGAAAGTCTTAAATTTGGTATTGTTTATTTACCAACCTCCAAGTTGTTTCTTTCAGGATGTTCACTTGATGTTTATATTGTAGTAGGGCTGTTTTGAGGTTGGCCCAGGAGTCCTTTGCATTGAACATGCTAAACACAACAGTGTTTGTTTTTGAATTTGGTTTGTCTAGGTTGGCAATCTGAAAAGCCATTTTAAATGATCCTCCACCTGGATCACCACCAAGTTTAAGGTGTATTTCACTTTTGGGGATAGCATTTGCCCATGTTAACCTTCCAGCTCTCCAGTTGTAAGAAAAAGATATGTATTTAGTAATTCACTAGATTTGTGGTGCATAGAAATACTTTGATAACATTTATTTGCTTTTATGCAGCCTCTTTCTTGTATTTTAGTTACATAATTTTATGTTTGTCTTATTAAGTTTGATTTTACTTCCAAGCTTCTTACTTGTCATTTCCATCCAAATGAAGTCGTATAAGCCTGTTCAAATCAGTCATATAAGCAAATGTAGCTTTTCTGACCTCAGTATCTGAACCAGGTTTTCTGAACTCAACGGGGGCCATTTCACATGTCAGATTTTCTGGGTCAGTGATAGATTGCACTTGCTTGTGCTGATGTTCTTCGCTTTCAGAGGTAAGACCCCACTGACTGAACCACCTGCAGTTGAAAAGGAACAGCACAATTTGTGGGCGAAAATGGTAACATTAAGAGAAATAATTATTACCCCTGACACTGGGGCTTACAGAGTTTAACTAACCAAACTTGCCCCTACCTTCTTAGCTTTCTTAGCTTATACCAGGTTTCCCCAAGATCTGCTTTCATGGCAAGGATATCACCATGTGGGATTGTAATTTTAAATTCCTTTCCCAAGGCTTCTTTAAGTAGGGCTTCTCGTTCCAGCTTCCTCATGGCTCTCAGTTCATCTTTGAGCTGTGTCCCTTCTGCTCCACCACTAAGAGCTATTTTAGTCTCTGCTACTGCCTAAGGATCATTTTCTTGTTGTCTTTGTGCAAACATTGTCTGTTGTTTTCCTGGGTTGAGTTCTCTTAACCAATTCAAGTGGCTAAAAATAGACATGATTACCATTAATATAGAACTTTGAACATAAATGCAACAATCATTATTTTGGAACTGAAAAATCAAAATATGTACCTGACCACCTGTTTTGAGAAGAACAGTTGCACCATCCTGTGATTGTTTAAGGAACTGGCAAATAATAAAGAGACCAACTTCTTTTTTGACTGCTGAATAGTCCTTGGTTGAACTGTGAAGTAACTGCTGTGCTGTCAGCTGTCCAAAGGTTGTAGTGTGACCTGGTACTGATAAAATGGGCAATGGTGCTGGTTCTGCAGCTGGCAGGGGGTGGCTGGGTCAGGTATTGTGGCTGGAACATGTGCTGGTGGGGTGGGTAATATTGCTGGGTTTTCTTTTGGCACTGGGTTACACTGTGTGATGGGTGCTACAAAAAGGGTGACTGTGGGACGCAGCCTTCTTGATGCTGTGGGAGCTGGTGTAGTTTAATTATTTCAATGCATGTTGGACAGCGGAAATCTAGCTCTGAAATGATTGTCCGAAGAACTAAAAGAGCTGGTTCTATAGACACTTTAGGATCATCAATGACAGACCGGCAAACAGGACATTAGGGACCGCACATTTCAAAAGCAAAAGACAGACAACCAGCACAAAATATGTGGGGTGCTTGACATTTGGTCTACACAGGTTGATCTAGGACTTCTTTGCAAATGGGGCACATATATTCATGCTTTATGTTTTCAGAAAAATGTTCTGTATAGAGAGGTTCTGTCCCTCGGTAAGTTTTCAGCTCTTGTACTTCTTGAGAGAATAAATTGGCTTTTTGCCCTGGTTGAAAACTTATTGTCCCAGACATACCTTCTACTGTTTCTGCTTGCCATTCAGATCTAGAGGCATCTTTATTAGAGGCAGATTTTACTCCAGGCTTGGATTTTTTTTTCTGCCAGGCTTTTGCTGCTCTTCGAAAGAGGTGCAGATCGCACAGCTTCCTGTCCGCTTATGGGACAGCCAGAAGTTAATTGCCAGTTGTGTTCCTGTTCTAGATGCAAGCTTGTAACACTTGTGGCAGAGCTTTGGGGGGGGGGGGGGGCAATTTGCTTCAAGGTCGTCCTCATGAATTTTCACTCCAAAGGAATTGAAAATCAAATGTCTTCTATCATTGCAGCTAAAACTGTTTTCATATTTGTCATTTGCTTTCAACCGCTTGCCACAAATTCGGCAAAGTTTCGAGAGTATTTGCTGATGCTGGGCAAAACTGAAGTTGGCTATCAGAATAAAATAAAAATTGTACTGTAATGTTATAATTTAGTAGTTTTTCTTTGCTTGCTCATAAGCAAAACTGATTTGTCAGGAATTGCAACGATTGGGTTAGTTTTATATTACAGGAAAAGGTGTGCTAATCGTTTTAAGTTTCTTAACAGTTTGGAAGTCTTGGAAGGGAAGCTACATTCTAATTTTATTACGTCACCTTGGGAAGACATGAAGTTATCAGTCATATCACGTAGAAACTAAAATTTTCACAAGGAGCTGATATATACGTTATCATCACAGGATTATATTGGTAATAATAGATTTGCACAGATCTTGTACAATTTTTCAAGGAAAGCCGGTGGGAAAAAATTGGTTTAAATAAACATCTGATGCATGGTTTCATAATCATTGTGCGTGCAAGTGAGGGAAGGAAATTGACATGCCACGACTAGCTGGTTCGTTTGATATTTCTTCCAGTCATATCTGCTAGTTTGAGTGGCTAGTTCCTGGTTATGGTCATTCCGAGACACTGTGCATGTTCAGATTTGCCATTCGAAGCGGATACAGGTACATTTACAGGGTCGTAGATTGAAATCGGAGAAGAAGCCTGCGCGATCTTGTTACTTTAATAGCTACTTGCCGACCACGATAACACCATGCAAACCAATTCAGATTAAAATGGGCTAGTGCAGAAATGAATGACAAATGACAGAGGAAACACCTCAACTATATCTTTATTTCAGGAAAAATTCGATAACTATAAAAACATCTAAGTGTAGTAGAAAGACGCAGCATATCATTCCCCCAAAATAAACGACACATTGTGCCCACTGTAAAATTTGTCCACCCAAGAATTTGAACCTTCCCGTTAAAACATTAACCATAGACACCCAAAACAATAACTGCACACAACATTTTTATTCCTACAAGCTAGGTTCATATACTTTTTGCCCTATGGTTATCTGTGGGCTCGTACAGCCTTCCATGTCGTTGAGCCGACGTCCCAACCTCCCAGCAGTTTCAGTACAAAAATGTCAAGTTGACATGCGTGAACTAAGTTTCCAGTCTGGGTCATTTTGAAACGGCCGTGATCCTCTAGTCAGTAAATTCATGAGATGCTTAAGGAAAAACAAATTATAACAATAAAATAATAAAAAAACCCCTCAAGTATTGAAATCAAAGTACTGAACATGGATTGGAAAACGACCGGACGAACTCCAGCTTCAAATGAAAACCCTGAATTATGGTCGCCTCGTGCAGCTACTGTGGACGCAAAAATGGTCAGCGGATTTCAAGGCTAATCCCGGCCTAATCCCCGCTCAAAGTAGCACAACGTTTCAAATAAGGCTAATGCCCCGCATACCAGGGCACATTGTATGTGCCTAATGCCCCGCTAATCCCTGCATAGTTCCGGGGTTGGGGGGGGCAGTGATTTACATTGACTGGTGCATAAGTTCACTCGAGTGGATATATCGACCGTTTGTTGAGTGTTAAAGTCATAATTACATGAAGTACCTACTCGCCTTAATACAAACTGCTTTATTACCGCTCAGCCGAAGGCGGGCGCGGTTCATGGTTATGCTTCGGTTTATTTTATTTTTTTTAGCTTTGTCAGTGAGCAGACCCAAACTCCCACTCAACCAATTGTTGTCACCGGATGATGTCATCATCAGCCAATTACAGGCCATTTCTCAGCTCTTTTTGTCATACCCTCCTCAGGGGCATTTTGTCAAGTTAGCAAATTAACTATTCAGACAATTTTTTTTGGCCAAAATTGGGCCAAAATCCCTCAGAGATGCACGTTAGGACATTTGCAAGGATAAAGAATGTAACTTATTTTTCACATGGCTCGTTTTCCTTTGTTCTTCGAGGCCGATTATATTGAATAAACCCTGCTAATTAACAACTGTCTGAAAAGCTGGGGGCGGCTTTGATTGTAACACGGGAGTGCGGGGCTGATATTTTAATAACCCCTTAGGGGATTATTAAAGTTGATAATCCCCTAGGTGAATATTACAGTAATATTCCCCTGGCACATTTGATACAAATTCTTTGGAGGATACAGGTCACCACCTTTCTTGCAAACCTCGTACACAAATTTGCCAAGCCAAAAGCACAGTTCGAAATCACAAACTATGTAGCACTTCGACTGAGGGTACTTGGGAAAACAGGTCAACAGAATTCTGAGGCAACGCATTTCGTTCAGCTGCCCATTCATTACAGACATTCAAACACCAGAAGTTTACTTTTTTAGTGTTCTTTGGGATTCTCTCACTGTTCCTGGCCACCAACTCTTTGTCCTTCACGACTATGATATCCCTCTTCATCGCTTTCTTCTTGTTTGCTTTAGTCTCTTTTTCAACACTGCCGATTGAGACTTCTTGATGCTCGTCCAAGTGGTCAAAGCTGAACAACCCTTCTGTCGCCTCCTCAACATTATACTGAGCTCTTTCTCTAACTCATTGCCCCGATTTGACGAGCCATTAAAGCTACTTTGTGTGAGGAAAAGTTCTTCCTCAGAGTCACTCGTTTCTACCATCCTTGCACTACAGTGTGAAAAAATGTGATACCTCGCCCCATGTGAAAAATAAGCCAGTTATTCTGAGGAACCTTGTGGATATGTGATTTATTCACCTCAGGCTGCACCCTCGGTGAATAAATCACATATCCCCTCATTGCTTCAAAATAACCCTTAGTACCAGTTGTTGGTACTAAGGCTGAAATTATCCAGAGTTAAGCTGTATTTTCGTTTTGCTTGCATGTTCACTTTCGAAGGGAATAGTATTCAATGCGCTAAAGACGGTATTGCATCTAGTGTCAGCCATGGAATGCACTGACGGTGATAAATAAGATCACGTTTACTGGAATGCCCTTACAGTGATAAATAAGATTGTGTTACTTTGCCAGAAGCAATGGAGTTTTCTGGGGAAAAAGTAAAACCTTGGCACTCGTCAAAACCCTTTGAACATATGCAAATATATATTCGTTTGAAAGGTCAATTATGAGACCTTTTCTCCTTCGAGCTAGGTAGACAAAAGTCTCCGATTACAAATCATGCAACCACGCTATGCAAAGAATGTGAAATAAAATCTCTTACAACCCAGGCACTGAGCCAACTTTGAATCACGCAATCTTTATTGTTTCCAATCTTAATTGTTTCCTGGTGATGTTTTCTTGCAAAACGTTGCTACTAAATATTAGTAGTGTTAAGTTTTTTTAAACTTCTTGTTTACAACAATGAGCAACTAAAATAATTTACAATACAGGCAACACTTCCCAAATAGAATAATCCTATACTACTTAGTTATTTTTAGCTTCACATCTGAAGGTTTTATTTACAACACAAGGAATATTTTCTTGCTTAATGTCTGAATACAACTACTGAATATCCTAACATACTGAAATACTAATTTACAATACAATGATTATCTTTTGGATCCATTTGTGTTGACACAGCTGTTTAATGTGTGCGGGTTGGCCCATACAGTTTTGAGCAAGACTTCAAAAGCTGCCATGCTGTCTTTCTTCTGGACTGGTACTGCTCCCACTGATCATGTAATTTGGCCTGCAGAATGCGATATTTCTTCCGCTGGATATGCTTCAGCTTGTGGTCGGCAATGAGTCCCATCTGCACTTTAACCAGCCTTGCTTCTCAGTTGAGTAACTGGATGAGGATGTAGAATGGCAGGCTGCGGCGGCCATTGGCATGTCGATTCAATGCGTCATACCAGCCTTCAATATCATTATTTGTTTGGACTGGCTGCATGAAGACGGATAAGTCAGTCCTTCACGGGGAATATGGCATTGTAGATCCACTATGATGCAATGTATTCTGTCAGCTCTTTACGTGGACCCTCAGCTCCAAGGTGTAGGCGCTCTAACTGTGTTGTTATGTCGGTGTACGGTGAGAAAGTTAGTGCCAACAACTTCCTTATCCACCCATAGGTGCCTTGGTCTTCAGTGTAGGCCACTTGTAACCCAAGCTCTTGGACCTGTAAAAACAAATTAGAGCCATCAACAAATTTGTGTATGACGGGTAGGCAAAGTGGTCAGAAATTACAGTGTGTGTATTCTTGGTTTTCATGTGACGTTATCACATTCTAAAATTAAATATTACCCTTTTTTCTGAGGTTTTAGTTTCATCAGATAAAAGACCCTATAGGAACCTGACATTTCATAATAGAGCACATTTGAAATTCAAGAAGGCTGTCACGGAAAAACAGCAGAGACCTGATTCTTGGTGAGCTTGATTATACTATCAATCATCATATTTTTACTGCGAAGTGCGTATAAACGTTTGTCTACCAAGCCAAATAGCGACTACAATAAATATTTACAGACAAATAGGGGCATATTCTTATTATTTACCTTTGCCCATATTGCTTGAGTCCAGTGGAAGACACAGCCCCGAATCTGGATGTCTGGGAGAACAGTCCTCAGGGCTGACCACGGCCCATTTTTGAAGTCCACTGTCACCTGTTGTACTGCAATGGTCGTGCCAGGAAGCAAATTTATTATCTCTCGCAGGACCTGAAAAAGGAAAGAAAAAAATATATATCAGTTAAATGAAATGGTAATCAAGATTGCTGTTAGTGAGAAGACAAGTAAGTTGATTTGTTATCACTTTAAGGCTTAAGTCCCATAATATTGAGGTGATTTCTTTAGGGGTAACTATTTGAGTTGACCACTTAGCCTTTAACTATAATAGGCAGAATAAAGATTGAGTCATATTCTATGCTGGCTCTGCATTCAGTTAAGTTTGATCGTGCACAGAACAAAACGGTTTGAGAGTTTCAATTCTAACCTAAGTGAGACCATCACACATTCATTTACAGACCTTCTTGTTATTGCTTTTCCTTTGACCGGGCATGATGACTAATACCAGTGGTACTTTTTTGGCACAATCACCTACACGCACAAATGTGTTTATGGAAAGGAGCTGTTGGAATGTACGGCTAACCAGCTTGAACGTTCCATCCACGTACCAGGACTTGCTGGCGGCGAGTTGCATCAGCTGCCGATCTGTCGCAAAAATCAGATGGCTTCGTTCCTTCACCCTGACCTCCCCCTTGTAAAAGCCTGCAGGAAAGGCATCTTCATCGACGCTGAAGTTTAAATCGCGTGGATCCTCTGGCCGCAATTGTTGACGAAGGCAATTCGTAGCTCTAGCGATGTTTTTGGGCTTGGGAAGGGCAGGACAAGGTGCATTGAGTTCTTCCACCAGGACCTTTCAAAGAAATAAAAAAAGCCTCGTTAGAGTGGTTGTAAAATTAGTTACTGGTTAACTTGCATCAAAGTAATTACTGTGAATGATGTATATGAAATGAATCATATGAACTGCGGAAATGAAATCAAAAGAAGACTGATCCTCGCTGTTGTGTACGCAATTAAATGCAATTGCATAAAGAAGCCTGAAAAAATTCAGGACTTCAATTGGGTTTGAACAATTTATACTGACAATTACCTCATCAACAATTCCTAAAGCTGGCTTGAAGATGTCAGCGACTGCTTTTTGTTTTACCGTCTAAATAGTCTTAGCAGCAGTATAGGTACCAACCGGCTGGGGATGGTTGTGGGCTGTCTGACCTGCGGTGAACACACCAACACACTCGATGACAGTGGCCTTGCAGTGGTTTCCTCTTGGGCGCACCGTGCACTGCCAGTAGGTCTTGTAAGGCCTCTTGGAACAAATGTTGTGAAAGAAGCCCAGGCTGTCAACCAGTTTGGTTTTTCTTCTCTGTGAACCTTCCTCAACAGGATGAAAAGAGGTGGGAATGTCAGGGTGTGGATGGAAAGGGACAGGCTCAGGCTCTTCCAATGACATTGGTACTTCTACTGGCTCTGGACGGGGGGTCTCCAAGTGACGGGTGGGTTTCATCATTTGAAAAAAGGCAAAGGTTTTAATTAATCATCATAAAGTTATTGAAAGATGTTTTTTCTTCTCTCTTCTCTAATGCCCCGAGAACACCAAAAGCTTAAACATGTTTAAAAGCTGTTTTGTTAAACACGGTTTAAATTTTTTTCTTTAGGTTTTCAACTTAACGTTTCAATATACGCAATGTTTTGCCTTTCGCCATGACATTGAACCCAGCTACACCTAACCTAAGAAAGCCAGTTCTTATGGAACATTATAACTGAGAGCAATAGACTCGGTCAAATATATCCCGGACCTGCAATAGACCCTACCAGCACTAGGAAGAACACCTTTGCTTTAGTAACCCTGCTAAGTTTCAGCATTTCAGGTGTAATATCAGCTGAGAAAATGTAAGTTCAAAATTGAAATATTTACAGACGTTTGTATGACTGGGGGTATAAGGAAGGACAAGTCTCTTAAAGACCTTCTGGCAGAGCTAAAATTCCTTCACATATTTAACAACATTTTGGTTTTATAAACGGAAAGGGTCAATATCACAAAACCTTGTCTTTCCCAGATTCAATCTCCCCGAATTACCAAAATGGCCATACCCGTTTCCTGATGTAGTGAAATCAAGGAATGTTGAAGTTGTCTGTATCTTCGAGTCGTGTGCTCTCAGCAACTGGGAGGGAATGGTCTGTGGAATTGTCACTGGAGTACAGGCATTGCCAAATTACTTCCTCTCCTGATTGGACTGCAGCCCTGTACTGCTTCCCCATGATCCCCGTTTCACAACACCAGTGTTGGCACCTGTCGTAAAAATTCTGTGTCGCTGATGGAGGTGGTGATTGGCCGAGGATCTGGTTTGGATTTGATAAAAACCTTACATTTTCCGCATGCTCCTGGGATGGTGAATTCAACAATGCGTCCACAGGCGTCTTTTAAAGATTTTGCCACTCTTGAATATTCTGCTTCTGTGATGGCCTTAGCAGATCGTTTTCCGTGTTTAAAACTTCGGTAACTGGCAACCCGTCCTGGCGCAAGAAGAAGCTGGTCTGTAATGGTTTGAAGTGAGGGTTGTTCAATTGTTTTGTCACAGGTTGCATTTGTGATTTCTTTCAGGATCTGAAAATAAATAAATAATAACGTATAAGGTGATGTAAGGTAATAAAAATTAGATGCAAAATTGATATGGCGTGGGACTCAACTTGAAGGAGATATGTTAATGAAGTATTCATGCTATAGTTAAGTGGTGCATGCAACAACTACAGCCGTGTTTGTTTTCTCACAAATGAGAAATTTTAGTGGAAGTACAAACAAAGTGTTTGGTTGTCTGATAGTTTTTGTTGCTCTCATATTTGAATTTACAAAATCAGTATAAAATAGAAGGTCTCTAGGGGAGGTGCAGTGGCCTCATGGGTAGAGCGCTCGACTCCGGAGTGAGCGGCCCTGGTTCGAGCCCTGGCCAGGGACATTGTGTTGTGTTCCTGGGCAAGACACCACTCTCATGGTACCTCTCTCCACCCAGGTGTATAAATGGATACCGGCGAGTTTAATGCTGGGGGTAACCCTGGAATGGACTAGCATCCCATCCAGGGGGGAGTAGAAATAGTCCTAGTTGCTTCATGCTACAGAAACTGGGATAAGCCCCAGCCTGATGGGCCACCTGGCTTGTAAGCAGACTTTACCTTTAGAAGGTCTCTGGACCTAGAGTATGGAGGCTGGGGCATTTTTTGTGTTTGTGGGTAAGCTGTAAAACAGGGAATAAAATTCAACTTGGAAGATTAATTAATAAGTGATAGATCAGACTCGTCTAAACGATTGTAGAAATTGTTGCAGGGTTACTTACTTGACACAGAAGGTCCTTTCAGCTCTCTAGATGGTGAACAAATTTAGTTGCAGTTTCCAGTGTAGATTTAGAAATTTCAGTTGATGGGATAACGCTGGATTTCTAGTGAGAAGTTCAGTCATAGTGTGATTGAACATGTGCAATCTGCTGAAACTCTTGGAACGAGCTCCTGCATTTTGGACTTTGAGGGGACTCTGCTGTCTCTGATGGCTTCATTAAACTCTGCGACAAATTGATCAATGTTGTCCGTAAGGAGCTGCTGTGCGTTAGACTCAAAGGTGAACTGAAGTTGACCATTGTTGTGGATGTTCTTGAAACTTTCATCAAAGTCTTCTATCACCTTAGTTGACAGGTGGTTAGCTGCCATGTCCATTTCTGTGAGTGTTGGCCGGAACACTAGAGGAATGGCAAACAGAAACCGGTCCACCAAACCATGTCCATGGTCCATTTTTGTGATGATTTTTGCCACCTTTAGCAATTGTGGGGAGCCCAATATGCTAAAAGGGGTGTTGGCTGGGATGCCTCTGTTCTCCTCAGTGGAATAGTGGTACAAGCAGCGTTCACCGGAGAATGACTTGCATAAGAGCTGAACGTCCCCAGTGGAGTTTTCTTCGTTCAACTTCATCAACTTGTTGAGGATGTCAAATAGTTCAGGGGAGAGAATGAATTTTAAGTTGATTTGCCAGCAGTTTCACCAGTCCTGAGGACCTTGTTTTGCTGATAATGGAAGTGGTGAAATCTAAGTGTTCTAACAGGTTTTGGGCAGCATGCTGAATTGTGGACGATTTTCCTGAGAAGATTAATTGAAAACAGTGGTATTAAGAATTGAACCATATATAAAAATTTTGAGGAAATATGACTATGTATAGAGTAGTTTCAAAGAATTTTTTTAAGTGAAGGCACGATACATTTACCTGTTTCCGGGTATCCAACAAAGGTGGTGAAAATGTAAAACGGCCGATTGTGCGCCGACATTTGAACACATGCTCCCTTTGATGCCAGGAGGAACCCAGTTGTGGTGAGAAGTGAAGGTTTGAAATAGCCTTCGCAACTTCCTATGGAGACAGCTTTTCTGATGAAATTCTGAATGTCCGAGTTTGGAAGTAAATTCTTGTAGGACAACTGCACTTCATTTAGCCGCTTTTGGAGATTGACCCAGGGTTGCTCGTTTTGCTTATTAAGTTTTGAAAGCGCATACATTGTGAGTGAACTCTTTGGACTATTAACAGTCTAAAGGCTTCTGGCAAATATCAAATATAGTTTGCAGGTGAAAAGTGAAAGTATAGATGCTAATTCAGAGATGATGGCATTTGGAGTATTGACCATTAGCAGGCCAAGCGCAAGTCTTTTGTTAAGGGTGAGAACCGTTTGTGGTCCTTTGGGAACTGTCACTTATTCAATCTATTGAGTTATGAGTCAGTTGAAAATGAAAGGGTAATGTGAGAAAATTAATTGTGGGTGTAACGTTGGCTTTAAAATGTACCTTGAAAGAGTAATATTAGATTTGAAAAAAGGAGCTAAGAATAACATGAACCTGCAGTTGCTTAATGAATTGTAAATTTGAATTGATATGTGATTTCAAAAACCTTTTGATTTTTTTTCTGTTGTTGAGACAATTTTTTAATTAAAAAATAAACTGAAACTAATGAAAAGTCTTCAATAGATGTGTGGAAAGGCACAAGGTTAACAAAAAACTCAACTGAACTGACACAAGAAAGTGGTATTAGTAGTATAGTAGTTGGCGGTTCAGGCACACTTTTCCAAATTTTTACCAGCACAGTTTTCTAAATTGGATTTTCAAAATATAATTGGGGTTCTTGCCCTCTGTCTTCAAAATCTGAATCTAACACTGAAACCTAAATCTGAAACCTAAATCTGGAACCTAAATCTGGAACCTAAATCTGAAACCTAAATCTGGAACCTAAATCTGGAACCTAAATCTGATACCAACCTAAATTTGACCTTCAACCTAAATTTAGCTTTGATTCAAATTTTATCTTATAAAAATATGAGTCTTTAGTTTAGGCCTGGATCCATGAAAATTTCTTCTATGTATGAAAATGGGGTTTATGAAAATATTGAATGTATTTTAAATGAAGATTAAATCAACAAGAAAGTGGTATGGAAGATGAAAAAATTGAAAGAAGAGTGTTATTTAACAAATAAAGAAGCCTAAGTTGTGTATTACACTGTGATAAAACACGATGGTCATTTGAGAACAAGAGGGAAATGTAGAAAACACGAGCCGCAGGCATGCCCTTTCTATGTTTTATACTCTCATAAAACAAGGGGTTTGACCAATCAGAGTGTGTGCAGGGTCCTATCTATAGTTTAATTGTTTATAATACTTGTTCAATAAGACTGTTGGTGTAAAATTAACATAGAAATGTGACAGGCGGCAAATAAAAATGAATATGCTGAAGTCGCTTTATTCAGCAGTGATTGAAAGTTACAGAGTGTGAAATTGTGATAAATTTGAATGTTAACAATAGCTAAAAAACGAAACTTCCATACCGCTATTATGTCAGGGACATCTCTTGTTCAAGCAAGAAAATGAATGAAAAGAGAAGGCAAGTTGCTATAGGTTTGAAAAAATCATGTCAAACCAGCTTTGGCATGCAAACTCCAGGCGAAGCCCCTAAAAAAGACCAAGCAAGCCAATGTGGAATGACAAAAGGCAGTTATGCATGAGATGAAAGTAAACCTGACACAAAATGGTGATATGATGACCTGATCTGTAGACTTCATGATAACGATAGACTTATTCAGTGGCTGATGAAGGATGGATTGCTTGGCAAGTCTCGAGTGTGCTCGGCATGTGGAGATGACTGTTTGGATGGTTCTAAATGGGAGTGCAGAAGATGCACTAATGGCAAATGGCACAAGGTGGAGTTGTCAATTAGAGCAGGCAGCTGGTTCAAGCAGAGCAAGATGATGCAAGAAGAGATCCTGAATACAGTTATTGGTGATTTTATACCATAGAGGTTTCATCAATTGTTATCAGTTTTAAATCTTACAGTGCCATTCTAATTTGTGTTTTCTTTTGGTCTGACATTTTTACATTGTCACTTGATTCTGTAGGGATTGCTAATGCAGATTGTTGTGCCATTGATGTTGATAGCTGCAACACCTGTTGGAGCCATTAGCAATACAGTAAATTTATTTTTTAGGATTAGTAATTGCATGTCTGAATGTTTTTATGGTCGTGTGGTATTTTGATTTAATCAGATGCAATTTCCCTGCAGCTCTACCTCCTGATATAAAGAAACGAATTGGTTGATTAAAGCTGTCCAAGTTTTTAACTTTGTTTGTACTCCAGGAGAGTACTTTGTTGTATGCATAACACTGTTCAGAATTAAGCCTTAAAGTCCTGATAGTGCCATATGGCACAACAATAATTAGTATAGGAAATCGATCTGTTCGAGAAACAATTAGGGATTAATTGTACGCGTGAACAGATCGGATTTTCAGTAATTTCCACGAGTGGCTGCCGCAGCCACGAGTGGAAATTAGAAAAATCCGATCTGTTCACAAGTACAATTAATCCCTAATTGTTTCGAGAAAAAAGATCGATTTCCTTTTAATAATACGGCAACCGTAAATACAAGCTTCTATCTGACATCTTTTCGTTATAGAGGGTTGCTAAAATGAAGCCACGCTATGATTAAATATTTTAGTTTTGTAACTTTGTTTTCTCGACACTTTTCGCCAAAGTTCTCCGTAAAATAATTTCAGTTCTTTCGCAAGCGAGCCACAAAGACGAGCACGTCTCAAGTTTGAAACATGAAGTTGAATTTTATTGGCTTGAAAGCTGTCAAAACTCTGAACGCATGAGCGACTTTTTGATAAATGAAAGGAAAGTGCACATCGAAACGGTAAAAGCGTTATTTTACCGACAAAACTCGCATGAAAACGTATTCTGGAAAGCCACGGTTTACAGCCTTGATTTAAAACTATTCGGTACATAAAGTTAAAGATACAAGGACGAACTCCTTCGGGAAAACCGAGCTTAAACACATGAAATGGGAAAACTACTCTGAAAAACATTCGTGTAAGTTTTTGCAAAGTTTTTTAAACCAAGCCGGGACTTTCGATCATTGTGGAGGCTGAATGTTGAATGTGATGTTGATTGTTGCCTGGCCGCTGATATTATTTCCAATAGACGACAGATGAATGGGAGGAAGCTGATGCAGCTGTGTATCGGTAGTAGTGGTGCTTGTAATAAAAGGCTGGGTACTCGCACACATCTGTGAAGTAGTTGTTGACATGCTGCGCTGCTGTACAGCACTATCCTCTTGGACGACCAACTGAGTAGCGGAACTTACGCTGCTGCTTGGATTTTGCATCTGCTGAGCTTTCCTCGAAATACCGCTTACAGCCAGAGAAAGCTCGGTTGACTTTCTTTCATTCATGGTGTCCAGGTAGGAGTCCAGAGATTTTATGTTGGAGTGCCCAGTGACAGCAGAAATTTCATCTCTGCTATATCCAAGTTGGTCCAGCTTTCTGACGAGAGTTTTACGAGGCATATGGCCTGCCACTCGTTTGTTGCTTTCTTCAACCGATGTTCCTTCGACAATGGATTGCATAATCTTGCCAATCTTTCCTAGACCCATCCGTTGTGCTTTGTACCAAATGTTGGATTTTGGCTTGTAGTTGATTGCAAGGTACAGTGGACCGCTCTCTTTAAATTCACTTGGTCGGCGGCTGATAAATTCTTCAAAAATGCTAACTGGACACCTCTCACCGCCAGTAGCCACCATTCTTGGAATTACCATCCTTCGTTGGAGCTTTATGGAAGATTTTCTCGTCTTTGTGGGGTTGGAATCGGCAAACGTAACATACGTGCGGCCATTTTCATCTTTTGCAAACTTGAAGTGTTCAACGCGCAAGTCGTAGTTTTCTTGCCTTCCTCTTAATCCAAAATGTTGGGACACCAAGTACCAAGTTGTGTTCAGAAGGACTTCTGGAGTATGTCGTCCAAGTCGACCCTCTTTCCACAGCATTTCTTCTTCTTCCCAGGTAAGTGCATCTGTTGCGTTTGGTCTTGTTCCCTTACCTTCGTGCCGAAGGGTAATTGCTTTCCCCTTTAGAATTTTGTTAGACTTTGCGAATTCTCTTCCCCGAATAATTGAAACCTTATAACCTTTGTTCTTTAAATAGCGGTCTAGGGACGCTTGCATAACTCCCAGGGACTCTGGCTCGTAGTCGCTACCGTCCTTTTTCTTTAGCTCTGTGTAGAAATCTCCGAGAACTTCGTCAAGCTCTTCGGGCGAGAGATTTTCAATGCTTTTCGGTTTCTTCTTCTCGTTAGCCCACTCCAAGTACGTGCGGAACCAAGTTTCAGTTGACTTTTTGGTGTTCTTGTTTACTGCTGCTTCTTCATAAGAAGCTTTTTGTTTGTCTGAGACGGAAAACCTGGAAGTTTTATCCGACTCCATTGCTCAAAAGTGTCCGAAACAATTAAAATTTAATTGTTCAGCTATCGATACAATTTGGGATAAATTGGTCCGCTTCCAACCAATCAGAAGCGAGTATTTACGGTAGCAGTATTATTAATGTTTAAATAAGCTTAATAATTGGCCTTAAAGGGATGCTCTACACCTCAAAACAACATTTAAAAAAAAGATAGCTTATAAGCCAAATAAGAGATATTAAACAGTTACAAGTGGTCAATCTTCGTATTTTTTGTGCAAATGGGGAACATTTCTTGACTTCCTGTTAAACCTTTGGATCACAGGTCAAAACCGGAAGTGACGTAGAAAGAAGAACTTGCAAAACCTCTTCAATAGTATTTATACTGAGGACGGATCGGCTGTGCTACGAAAAAGCACTTTGTGTTGCGTGCAGTGCGAAAGTATGGTGCAGGCCTTACGCTTAAAATACCATAGAAAACCTTGTTTCTCTCAGTGAGTAATTTTAGGGTTAGATTCTTCATGTAAATGACTAATTGTAGTTCAACATCATTTAGAGCTATTAAGTAGGTGCGACAATCTCTAAAATTGCAGCTATGTTGTTATCTAGTAAGGAAACTTCAAAGATTGTTTGGATCAATAATTATGTGTATAAGTTCGCTTTTGTATATCAAGAAGTCGACTCAAGCAATACTGAAGTGTAATACAGTTTATTTACAGCAGTTTAGCTGTGTGCTTATATTGTTATATTATGTGTGTATTCATACCAACTCACGCAAACAGTCCTACGTGACCGCAATCCCGGCGTGCTTAACACTCACTTGCTCAAAGCAAAATAATTATTGTAATGCCACATCACCGTATAGCTGGTGGATGCTCTAACACTCGCAGAGATGGAGTAAGCCTGCACAAATGGCCTGAAGACGCCCACTTCGCTAAGCTATGGACGAATGCCGTGAAGAACAACCGTTCTGATGTTTTTGACCCGTTGACACTGCGTTGACTAGCCAACTTTGTAGTGCTCACTTCATTGAGGATTCCTTTGAAGAACAGTCGGTGATAGCGAAATCTCTGGGCTAAAAGATTTTGAAACCAATACTGTTCCTACAATTTTTAAACATGGTCTTCCACAGACAAAGAAGCTAAAACGGCACTCATGACAAATGCTGGCGCCATACCATCAAAAGAGGCGCAGAAGCCGCTACGAGCCTATAGGACTTATAGAAAACGAGAAGCTACTAGGGTATGTTAAGGAGGAAATTAAAGCTTGTGTTAATCAATTTAAAGTGAAGAAAACACGTTCAGAAAATTCGAATAATACTTACTTGTGTTCAGCCATTTCAAGATCGTCGCGGAACACGAGAGGGAGGAATTGCAGCCAACTTCCGGTGAAAATAAGAGCGGTTCACAATAAATGCAGATGAAACATTGCCTGAAGTTGTAGAGGTCGCCACCCAAACCCAGAAATTATATAGGGGAAAATTTCGAAGTAGCCGCACTGCTAGAGGCAAGTTTTGTTTCTCTACTCAGTGATGTGTGACAAAAAAATCGAAACTTCCATCATGATAGTTTCCCTTGTATATCATCTAGTCAGAGGAAAAACAACTCTGTGCTGAAATATCTCGAGATATATCTGAAATATCTTGCTTATACTGGTACCATGCCGTCTGAAGAACCCAGCGATTCAAACAAATGGCGTGGAACCCTGGATGCTGTGTTATGCAAATATGATGGGAGGTTCGGCCAGCCCTTCTGCCTCAACAGCTTCATTGCTTTTGGCCACAACACAGTCAATTTTGGCAAAACAAATGCACTTAAGCTCTACAACTCGATTTAGTCTTTGACAACTTCCACACTTACACCTACAATTTCCAATTGAGAGTTGATCTTTTGACCTAAATGCATATAAACGCACAAACACATTCCAGCGGAGTAATATTTCACACATCGATACTGTAGACGATGTCTGCACACGAAAATATACGTAAAACAATTCTATCACAAAGACTATGACAAGAAAACTTTGTTGTTATCTTAAATTCATTTATTCGCGTATGAAATCAAGTTACAAATGTACGGGTCGTAAAGAGAACTCGCCACAAGAAATACATTGATCGCTTACCACTCTTTGTTATGTGGTCGTTCGAACTGTTCTTCATCGGACTTATTTGTGGAGTCAGTGTCTGAGCTAGCCTCGCTGTCGTAAGGCTCAAAAGACATACAGCTGCATTCCTTGACAGTCTTCCCATGTTTTGTCGTCTGCAGAATGTTCTTGAGACAAAACAGAACAAGAACTACTCGAATACCCAGATTCAATGCTAACTAACTTTGAGTAAACAAGCAATGGGGCTAAATAGAGTTCTCCTTTCTACGTCATTGATCACGTGCCTCAAAAGTAGTCAGTTTCACTTCCGGTCCTTGAATAAGGCGAAATTTCGCTTTTCTACCGCAGTTTTCAGCCGTTAATTTTTTTTCTCCCGTTCTTTTAGTCTCTCATACGTTTTTATAGTGCATATGCTATAATTTGAGCAAAAGTTGAAATATTTGTTTCAAATTTTGACACCAAAAAGATCTTTGAGAGATCTTCATATTGGAAGCATAAAATCTTACCCCCTCCTGAATTAGATTTGACTAACCTCCCCTCAATTTTTTGAGACTTCTGTGCTTTACAATTTTGGAGTCGAGTAAATACCTGTTAAAAATCTCCATACCCAGAGCTGCAAATTAAGCAAATTGTTTAGGGGTACCCCCAATATATACAGGGAACAAGGTATTTTTGAGTGTTTTCATTGTTTTACTTTGTAGACTCCTAATTTCAACTTGTGACATCTAGTATGTCTGTTGTGGTGAGTTAGGACATATCCCAAACATACCTTTCCACTGGTATATTACTTGTGGTCTTTTGAGCGATTGTTATCATTTTGTGCAGTTTTTCTCTGGGGCTTAAGGGGTTAAGAGATCTCACAGAGGAAGGTCATCGTCACTTATGTCTAAGACCTTGTTCTTCTGATATTGTTTGTGGTGCAAGATGGTCTGATTGCTGGTTATTAAATGATTCATCTGCTGGATTTATCTTGTATTTGTGACTGTAAATCTTCATTTTTGTGATCATTGATAGCATCATATGAGTGGATGGTGCTGATGTCGTGATTCTCAGCATCTCAAGTGCTTCAATAACTGAATCAGAATCTGGTTCAAATATATTTTTTTGATGTAGCACTATAGTCTGGACATCACTTTCATAGAATTTTGACATATAAGTTTGTTCATTTCCAAGAAGTTCAGATTCTTCTCTCCATGAAAAGTAAAGTATAAGGAGGTGATGGAAAAAATAGTTTGGGTTCTTTTGTCTTGTTGGGTGTGTGATATCTAACTAGATTTACCTACCAGTAGAGTGCCAACGAGTAAACACTGGCACAGCTGTGTGCTGAGAGAAAATTAAGAAGTAACAAGAGTACGGACCAGTTTTAAAACCGAATCACTGTTTAAAAAAGCAGTTCAAAACTCACAACTTTTTCTTTGGCTTTTAAAAATGTCTATAACAATTCAATTGTAGGGTAGATTACAGGTGAAATATGTGTCCCTTGCATCACTTTTTACAAAGATGAAACTAACATCGTTGTTAGAAATGAGCATGCATTCAAATGTGATTTGTTTGTGTTTTAACATGGTCTTGCAATGCAAATCCCACATGCTCTTCTTTGTTTTAAAATGTCTTTAATAACAAAGGTTGTAACTTTATTTTTTAATGTATTTAAAAACAGGACTTGTAACATAGATTGCAAATGCTAGTCCCAATCTGAAATAAGAAATAACTTGTTAACAGAGATTACAAATGCAAACTTGTATCAGAGATTACAAATTCGAATCTTGCATGCTATTGTTTGTTTTTTAAAATGTCTTTAAGAACTAAACTTGTAACAGAGATTACAAATGCAAATCTCACATGCTGTTTGT
>JAHPZR010005934.1:0-32500 GCA_019787425.1 Platygyra sinensis | reverse complement strand
CTATCCAGGGGCCAGATTGATGAGACGCGTTCTTTACTCCATTCTGAGCGCTTGAGTAAATTTCGACTCCACGAAATCACGCACGTGCATCACGCTCGCCATGTTAAGCGTCTCTTCGCTTCAGACAGACAGACAAGGTGTTGATATAAACTGTCAAAAGTCACCAATCAGAGGGTATACCAGGAGCTGGTATACCGGAAAAGGCTTTTAAAACAATGCTTACAGGCTCTCCTGATCTCTCCTTTTTCCCTACCAGACCCCACTCGTCGCCCACCCGCTTTTTTAATCCTTCAAACTAAACAAATGAGCACCTTCTCGCTAAGGGAAAATCGTTCAAACGAAATAGAAAAGACCACAAGTAATAACCCTAGTATTATGGGAGGCTTTTATGCAAGCTACATGGCCTCTCCTCTATTAAACTGAATAAAGCGTTCACGTACATGTGTGGCTCCTCCTTCCGGCTTCCTGATACGCCCTGGATTCCGTACTTGAGGAATACGCTTTTTAGGTTCGACAGCGGTAGCTTGGCCCGAAGCTCATCTCTACTCATACGAAAAGGTGCTCATTTGTTTAGTTTGAAGGTAAACCTCGCAATAGCTGTAATTGGTTATGAGGGGTAGCCGTACTGACAGGTGATAAAATATGTTCAGGCTTTTCGTTAACAACAAATGACGTGTATAGGCTTGAATGAGAAAAAGGAACTTAGTTTTTCTAAGAACTCTTGAACGTTCGAACTCTGTCTGCCGAGACAGGTATGCACAAGAAAAGGAAATTCATTCTGTGCGTGCCGAAACTGCAGATTGCACTTGTACCCAGTCAACGAAATATAAAGTTCAACGTTTTGCACCTAAACATTTCAACTTTGTTCCCAGTTTCTCAGGATATGAGATTGTTCAACGTTTAATTTTTTTTTAATGCTTTTTTATTTCCGTCTTTTTTGGTTTGGCTTTCTTCATCATTTCCATTGTAAAAACAAACCCATTACAAGAGTATCATTAGACTGGCATCCGGTGTTGCATCCCATTGCATTGTGTTACATCCGGTCAGCAGTCGTGCTTCTCAGACTTCCGGCCTACTCGTTCAGTTTTTTCACCATTCTTGGCTTATCGGCCATCGCAATATCTGACTCGATTTTAGCCATTGACGTTACTTTGGATCGTTCAAAAGCATACATTTGCTTTGTATATTGATCTCGACACTTCTACTTCACTTCCTGGTTGGATAATATTGATGAATTTAGATGCTCGACGGCAGAAATCGCAAGTATTACGACCATGTTTTGAACTTCTCAACTATTCTTTGTCAAGTGTAAACGGGCTACTTGTATCATCATCTCTGGTCTGAAACACGGCAAACTGGATATTCGATTGGAGTAACCGTTAGATTAGAGTCTGCGCTAGATTTGCTCAAGAAAATGGAGCGAGCGAAGGAGAGACACTGGAGCAACCACGCGACGAAAGTATCCTGAAGAAATTCCCAAAAACCTTCAAGGTAGCTTTTGTATCAATTCATATTTCATCAAATTCGTTGGCGAAAACCTTATTCACTAAATGGAGGTAACAGGCAAGATGATACAAGATACTTTTGAAGCTGATTTTCTCTCTCTAAAGCCTGTTTGAACCAAAAACTAGAGCCCTCAAAATTGCCAATTTTGGAATTTTTTGCAATTTTCCCCAAGTGTCTCCACCAACCATTGCCAGAATATAATTTTCCCCAAATAGATTTTATGATTTTTAGAAACTTCAATATCTATTTAAGCTCTGCTGCTAATTTGGTTCATGTGGAAAGAGTACTTTCAGAAAAATTACGAATGTGGTTGTGCTTGTTTTTGCTGCTTGTCAAAATGGCTGACAGGGGACATAGTAAAACGAGCATTTTCTTCTTGTCTATAAAACCCAAAATATTTTAACGGCCAATTTTATAAACTGGGAGAGTGGCTGTACCATCTGTATGAATTTCGTTTGAATTGGCTCACATGCACTTGAGAGCCAGACTCGTTTATTTTTACTTCTTGAGAGTGAATTTTTTGGTCAAAACATAGACTTCTGGCCGATGCGAGCAAGTGTGGTTACCATGGCAACGGTGCATCTGCCGATCCAAATATGGTTGTTTTTGTTTATCCCCCAGGTAACCTACCTCCACACAAAAATTGAGGGGGGATTAATTTTTTCATTTCCAACTTTGCTTCACTTTCTCGGAGAATTGCTCTTAAACTAGTTCAAACATGGCAGAAACTAGTGCACACCAGTCTCCGCTAAGACAAAAACTGCGAAGACGATGTTCCGCTTTTAGTTTAAAAATGGCGATAACTTATCTATGGCGGTTTATATTAAACCTTCTAGACCTTTATTCCTAACGAACGACTCACAATCCTTGGTTCTTGCCTCGATTCCATCGTACGCGGAAGCCCAACATTATTTTTTTGGCTGGTAGCGGTGCAACAAATTTTCAGTCTGTTAAATCCAAGAAAAATAATTAACAGTCACTTACTTCACATAGGGTTAATTGAAATAAAAATCAAAACCGTTCAAAAGATAAATTCCAGAATTTGGGAAAAGAAAGAAAGTAAATCTACAAAGCCCCTCGCCAAGATTCGTGCCACAGTGTTTTTCTTCAGCATGATATGCAGAGAAATGTTTTACCCAAATTTATAGAGATTTGTGTGGAGACGCCATGCGGGAGCCCATCCGTATGGACTCCAGCATAGCCGGAAACCAACAGAAGCATATGTCACTGAGGTTTGTTACAAAAGCGTAAATTTATCTCTGAGGAACTCAAAATCATTAAAATAATACATTTTTTTAAATACATAAACTGTTCAGATCGACCAAATTCTCTGAAATAAGTCACTTTTTAACAAAAATAACAGCCTTCGCTTTTTTTTTTGCTTTTTGCTGAAAAAGGCGCGGTAGCAAAGGTAGAAGACAGACGTACATTTGATCTCTCCTGAAGAAATCTTTAAAAAGTATGTGAATTTAAATTTAATCAGCGCTCGGTCTGCAGAAAATGGAAGATCTTGAAACGGAAGAGGTCTCCACCGATTCCACCGATTCGAAGATTACCTCACGCAAGAGACTACGACAAACTACCGGTTCTCAAACGGATGAAGAGTGCGATGGCGACCATTGGTCCGAAGCTTCTGTGAGGCTTGCGAATTTAGAGGCCAAGATGGATAAATTGCTGGACTTGTTTTCCGAAATCGCTACTCTAAAGGTTCGTCTAAAAACCATCGAAGACGAAAACAAAGATTTGAAGAAGGCTGCAGAAAACGCGAAGGAAGAACTACAAGAATTAAAACCCAGTGTGGCGAATTTATGCATGCAACAAGCAGAAGACAGCGAAGAGGTGCAAAAACTTAGAAAGGAGGTGGAGCAGATAAAGTGCAGAAACATCAAACTAGAGGCCTATACGAGAAGGGAGAACATAAAGATATTCAATCTCAAAGAAAAAGAAGGTGAGACACCGCGAGAAACTGAAAATTTAGTAAGAAATATGATGGAAGAGAATTTGAGAATAAGAAGAGAAGACATGAATGAAATTCGCTTTGAGCGGGTGCATCGCCTACCAACTCGGCATAACTCGCAAACTCGTACTAAGCCTAGGCCGATAATCGCCAAATTTAGTTTTTATCAGGATAAAGAGTATGTAATGTCAAAGGTTAAAAACTTGAAAGGTACCGGTATCGGAATTTCACATGACTATCCGAAAGAGATCGATGTAATTAATGAGAAACTGTACCCAGTACTAAAGAAGGCCAAACAAGGGAAACAGTCTGCTTTTTTCAAAGTAGATAAACTAATCATTAACGGACAAGTATATAGGGGAGCGGAGACCGAAAAACTTCCTTATTATGGACTTATTATGAATAGCACAGTTTAGGCAGACCGAGGGCTGATAAGCTCAAATGCACGTTAGAGAAACTTTTTGTGTGTTTATGTTATTTGTAGTTTGTATAAATTATCTTCTTGACTACAGCGATGCGGTAATTAATTATAAATTCGTGTTTACAAACGATAAGCATCAATCAACGCCTGTAAATCTTAGTTATTCTAAATGCACACATTCTTTAACAGCTTTTCTTTATAGTACTTTGATTTCAAAGATAATTTATTCCCTTTCTCTTGAGATATTTTTTCGTCACCATAGGTTTCCTTTTTTTTGGCTTCTTCTGCAGTTTCCAATTTCAGATCAACATCTGAGATACTAAATGGCAGATGTTTTTAAATTAGTATCACTCAATGTAAAGGGCATCAGTAATTTTCAAAAAAGAAGAACAATGTTCACTTGGTGTAGGAAACGTAAAGCAGATATAATATTTTTACAAGAAACACACTCTACGGATAAAACAGAAACACAATGGAAGAATGAATGGGGTGCAGAGATCATAACATCCCACGGAAGCTCCAACGCACGTGGAGTTGCAATCTTGTTTAAAGCTGGATTTGATTGTTCTATTCATCAGCAGATTCTTGACCCTATGGGGCGCTATATTATTGTAAAAGCTGTCATCCAAGATAAAACGTATGTGTTAATAAACATATACGCTCCAAACAAAGACAAAGATCTTATAAACTTCTTTAAAAATCTATTTGCAATCTTACAAAAAGAAAATCTTGAATCAGAAGAAAACATCATCATAGGAGGGGATTTCAATTGTCCATTAAATCCTGAACTTGACAAAAAAGGAGGCGTGCTACTCCAAAGAAAATCAGTTACTAATTGTATTGAATGCTTACAAAGTCAACTTGATTTGGTCGACATATGGCGAATTAAAAACCCAGATACAAAGAGTTTTACTTGGAGTCAAAAATCCCCAAGAATATTTTGTCGACTTGATTATTACCTAATATCAAACAATTTATTTGACATGGTGAGATCGAGTGAGATAATTCCCGCCATTAGAACAGACCACGACGCAATCTCGCTAGAAATTGGAAAGCTAGAAAACGGGCAAAAGGGTCCTGGATATTGGAAATTAAACTGCTCGCTGTTAGCGGACAATGCGTATGTAAACAGTGTTACAGAATTGCTTCCAGTATGGGCTACAGAAGGAAGAAAGGAACTCACAGACCATCGGAGTGTCTGGGATTGGATTAAATATAATATAAGGGCCCACGCAATAATTTTCTCTAAGAGAAAATCAAAGGAAAGAAATGAGAAAGAAAAAACTCTTCAAGAAGAATTAAGTAAGGCAAAGGAAGAGCTGGAAATGACACCAAGTGACTTAAATGCATCACGATGTCAAGCTGCTCAGGAAAAATTGGAAACCTTCTACGAAGAAAAAACCAAAGGAATCATTATACGAGCGCGTGCGCGCTGGCATGAATACGGGGAAAAAAGCACGAAATATTTTCTAAATCTGGAGAAAAGAAATCACATAAAGAAACACATACGAAAACTTTTTATTAGTGGCGTAATCAAGACAGATCCGTTTTGTATACTAAAGGAGCAGGAACGTTTTTATCGAGACCTCTATAAGAGTAAAAATAATGATCCAGAAATACCGCAAAAAATCTCTGCGTTTTTAAACGATCTAAATATTCCAAAATTATCCGAAGAACAGCAAAAGCAATGCGAAGGGTCTATTACATCAGAGGAATGCTTTCGTCTTTTGAACAGCTTTGATGTAAATAAAACCCCTGGGAATGATGGCATTCCCATTGAATTCTACAAAACCTTCTGGGCAGTACTTAAGGATAGTTTTATTAAATGTGTTAACGAATGTTTTGAAAAAGGTGAGATGTCTAACTCTCAGAAACAAGCTGTCATCACTCTAATTGAAAAAAAAGGGAAAGATCGCTCACTTCTAGAAAATTGGCGCCCTATCTCTCTTGTAAATGTAGATACAAAAATTATGACTAAAGCAATTGCATGGAGGATAAAAACTGTTCTACCTGATATAATCCATCAAAATCAGACTGGATATGTAAAAGATCGTTTCATAGGAGAAACAATACGATCTATCTACGATATTATGGATTTCACTGCAACGGAAAATATCCCCGGCTTAATGATTTTTATCGATTTCCAGAAGGCTTTTGATAGTGTCGAATGGGGTTTTCTCATAAAATGTCTCGAGAATTTCAATTTTGGACCAGACTTCATTCGCTGGGTTAGAGTTTTCTACAAAGACATAAAAAGCTGTATCATAAACAACGGCTTAACTTCAAACTTCTTTCCACTTGAACGTGGCGTTCGACAAGGAGATCCTTTATCTCCGTACCTTTTTGTAATTGCGGTAGAAACGCTGGCAATCGCCATTCGGCAGAACCCAGATATTAAAGGTATTGTTATCGGAAAAGAGGAAACAAAAGTCCTGCAATATGCTGATGATACAACTGCAACATTAGCCGATGTCGATTCAGCAAAAGCACTCTTTAAACTTATGGAGATTTTTCAAAATATTTCTGGCCTGAATATTAATTCCTCAAAAACGGAAGGTATGTGGATCGGTTCACTTAGAGGAAAAAGGGAAGAACCATTTAGCATTAAGTGGCCGAAAACCCCGATCAAAGCTTTAGGAGTTTATTTTACATACGATCCGAAACTTCTAAAGGAGAAGAATTTTATTGAAAGGCTTGACAGTATCAAAAAGCTTATTAATATATGGTCCTCGAGAGGCCTATCTCTTTACGGAAAAGTAACAATAATCAAATCCTTCTTGATTTCGAAGTTTGTTTATATTTGCTCTATATTGCCAACACCAAAAGAAGTAGTAAGTGAACTGAATCGATTGCTTTTCAAGTTTCTGTGGAACGGTGTAGATAAAGTAACTCGTGTGTCTGCAATAAATGATTATGAGAGAGGTGGTTTAAAAATGATAGATGCTGATTGCATGATTACATCTTTGAGGTTAGGATGGCTACAGAGAGTATTTAATGATTCAAGTGCTACATGGAAGAGATATTTTCTTTATCTGTTAGAACACGTTGGGGGCATCTTCTTTCTCAGCTGTAACTATGATGTCAAAGATCTTAACCTACCCTCTCCATTCTACTACGAACTTCTGCAATGGTGGTCAGAATTTCGGGATACCTTTGCTGAAGAAAAAGATTATCAAAACATTATTTGGAACAATAAAGAAATAAGAATAGATAACAAACCGGTCTATTTCAAAAATTATCGCGAAGCAGGAATCACGTACACGCATGATCTTCTTTTTGACCGGGATATAAACGTCGCCTTTACTTATCTCTCGAACAAGATAAACAAAACCAATTTTCTTCAGTGGGCGGGTCTCCGACACTCTATACCCTCACAGCTAAAGTTCGCGAATGTACCACTATCAACCCTATCTCCCTCTTTTACATTTAAAAATAACACTTTCGATATAAGACAGAAAAGATCAAAAGATTACTATTCTCTGCTTATTTCCAGAAAGGCTCAACACCCCAATATCACCGTCAAACTGCAGAGGGATTTTGATTTTACAATCGATCAAATCAATCAAATCTTCGTATTACCACATTCTGTTGCACTTGAATCCTACGTAAAAGCTTTTCAATATAAAGTTATAAACTCTATTCTTTATACAAATACCAAATTATGTAAAATTGGTTACAAAAGCAACGATTTGTGTACGTTTTGTAAAACTGAGTCGGAAACCTCAAATCATTTCTTTTATAACTGTTCCCACACGAGACAATTCTGGACAGATTTTGCATCATACTGGCACCTATTATCAAATCATCAAATCCACCTCTCCCTAAAAGATGTTTTATTTGGGATATTTTCGGAAAAATGCCCTTTACTTGATTTATTAAATTACTTCATAATTATTGGAAAATTGTTCTTGTGGGACTGCAGAAGAAGTCAAACCCTTCCCAAAATCGAGGGGTTTAAAGCCAAAATTAAAATTAAGTATGAAATAGAAAGTAAAATCACAAAACAAGAATATTTTAATAAAAAATGGATAATTAAACCTATACAATAGATATGTATTATTAGTACTATTATTATTTCAAATGTTAGTATTTCTAACGTCATCTTTGTGTGTGTCTAAAGACTTTAGAATACAAGATTGTAATATTGTAATATTGGAATGAAATGTAATTATTAACCTGGTAGTAAACTTATATTTATAATTAATTAATTTTATTTATTTATTTAATGTATTTTTAGTTTTAAAATGTGTGTAACTCTAGCTTTAATGTGCGTATATTAATGTTTCTTTTTTGTAATTGCAATAAAAATGAAAATTCTAAAAAAATAAAAAAAATAAAAAATAAATAAAAAAAAAACAGCCTTCGCGGTCGTCATGTAAATGCCTCGTCACGCAAAAGCTTACAAATTAAAGCGTGGTCTATCACAAAACCATGCAACAGCCCATTGTGTGCAAACAAAAATGTATGAGTATTAATTTTCAGCTGCTCTTAAACATCATGAGAGTAAAATCTCAGGAGAATCAATGGTTTTGTAGTTTTAATTTTAGTGACGTCAAGTGGTACTGCAACTGTTACCAATCGTATAAGTCTAGTTCAGAAACAGTTAAAAACTGCTTGGATACGGAACTTTTGTTATTACATTCTTTGTACATAATCAGCGAGCTGCATTTCATCTTGCAACTTTTATGCTTTCTTACACCAACTTGTTTTACATTGATCGCTTAATTGTTTCTAGTTCAACACAGGTGATTTAGATGGAGTGCAACAAATCCGAAAATGTTATTTTTACTATGAACGGTCATATGAAGCCAAAATAAACTGTACATTTCTAAAGAAATCGGCAAAAAAACACGAAAAATTGATTTGAACATAAAAGAGTAGTAGGGAAAAAAACTCGAAATATTTGTAACAAATTAGTCTCAAAATTCACACAAAGACAAATTAATGTAAGCGTAGTAACCAAATAAGGCCCGTTTCAAACGCCGTGCTAAAGTCGTGCCGAACTAAATTCAATTTGGCTCGACTGTAGCACGACATTGGCACGACTTGGTTTCAAACGTCGAGCCATGGTCAAGCTTAATTCACTCACTGGGAATTCACTGGGCGTTTAGAAAAGAGACGATATTACGAACCAGCGGTCCAACGGATAAATCCAAAATGCTAATTTTAGTTATTTACTCATTTAGTTTGGCACGGCAATAGCACGCCGTTTGAAACCATGCCGTGGCAAAGTCGGGTAGCACGACAGAGCTTGCCGTGCTACACGGCGGAGTCGAACCTAATTCTTAAATGGTTTCAAACGCCGTGCTACAGCCGCGCCAAAGTCGAACTTAAATAATGAATTGAGTTCGGCACGACTTAAGCACGGCGTTTGAAACGGGCCTAAGACTAGTTCAATGACTGTTTGAAGACAGTGCGTATGGCGACGGACAAGACAAGGTTGACATGGACAAGTTATGTATCCATATAATTGGCGCAACGAACTCTTCCTCACTAGTTTCTCTGGAATATCATTAATTTCGGCTATTGTTGCCTTTCAAAACGATTGCCGGGTAAGATAAAGTTAAAATTAAATGACCGCGGACCCTTTGTTACCCTCTAATCCAATCTCTTATGTCTCATGCCAAATGGGAGTAGCATGCATCACAAATGAAAGAAATAACACACATCCGGGATCTCAGACTTTTTTTAAACTGCGAAACAATATGGGAAGTGCTTAATAAGATAGTTTTGTTTTGCCATGTTTATTTTTCATCGCGTTCTTGTTTTCTGTACCCTGTTATTCTATACCATGAATGGAACCTCCTAGCACAAACTCTTTATTCTCTTTTTATTTGCAATTGAGACTGATTGTGAATATTTATTGGCAGGACCTTGGGAAACAACCAGTTGAGAGAGTTACCTGAGGGTATCTTTCGCGAGAATACCGAGCTTACTGACCTGTAAGTACTCATCATCTAACCTACATTACCATATCCAAATTCTCAATTAGCCAATGAGAAGCCGTGTCTACTGTCCCGATATCCTAAGATATCAAGTCACTGACCTGATATGGCTAACATATCAGATTCCGCACAAAGACAAAAATATATAAATGTCACATTTTTGATCGAGACGGACAAGACACAGTTAACATGGACAAGTTATCTATGCATGTAATTGGCCGAATCTCCTCCAATCTCTTATGTCTGAGCTAAATAGGAGTAGTGCCACAAATAAAAGAGATCCCACATTCTGGGACCTCTGACTTTTACAGACTGAGAAAGAACAAATGGGAAGCATTAGATAAGAGAGTTTTGTTTCCCCATTTTTTTAATTTTATTTTTTGTTCTTGTTTTCTTTACCGTGGTGTTCTATATTAAGAATTGGACCTCCCTACACACATTCTAATTTTTTTTTTATCCTGCAATTGACAATGAATGTGATTTTTGGTTTGTAGGGACTTGGAAAACAACCAGTTGAAAGACTTACCTGAAGGTATCTTCCGCAACAGTACCCAGCTGTATTACCTGTGAGTAGATCTTTTTATCTAACTGTACATTACAATATCCAAATTCTTAACGAGCTAATCAGAAAGAGTGTCTGCTGTCCCGATATCCAGAGATATCAAGCCACGAACCTCTTATGGCTACGATATCATACTCATTTGGCCGAATTTGTATATCGTAAAGACCTAATTGATTCGGATGGTGTGCTTCGAATACATGCTAAGCTCGTTTAATCTCACCATGGGTATTTCGGCTCTAATGCATCTCGCCAAAATGCTAACCATGGTTCGACCAAGTCAACTGGTATGCCGCTGCGCGCAGTTTAAGAAAATAACTGGAAGAAAAATTAGCATTGGAACAAGTCCTAATGCGCATGGATAAACAGTTCAATTGTTCAATGAACACAGAAGAAGAAAGGGTGTAGAGTTCTGTAGTCCATTTATTGGAGGGTAAATTCATTCTTTTATGGACCAGTAGATAGACCCGACAATCCAAACTTTATTCCCAGGCTGAATGTTAGAGACGTTTTCTTGCGTTTACGTTATTGGTCTTGATGATACAAATGCCACTCCCGTCTTAAACACAGTCTTCCATCGTGTTCCCAAGGTGTGCTATATTTTTTAAACCTCTCGCATTCAATCCAGGGGGGCTGGGAGGTCTTTCCATAATGCATTGCGAATAAATTATATTTAACAATTATTCCATGAGCGCGCGTTGGATATGAGATGATAGATAGCCAACGAGGCGCGTAGCGCCGAGTTGGCTATAATCATCTCATATCCAACAAGCGCGAGTGGAATAATTGTTTTATTAAAAACGCCCCCAAATTATAGAAAACTAGACTACAGTAAAAACAAAAAGGCGCAAAACATCGCGCATACGCTCGCCATTTTTGTAGATCATGGTATAATGGCTCATATACCATGATGGCTAAGCCAATGAAAACTCTCGAATTGCATTATCCAATGATCCAGTTTTTAATAATAGTATATACACACTCAGTGATCTTGGTGTTTTAAGCAATCTGATTGGTTCGCTATCTCTGGCTAATGAGCATTATTCACCCCCTACCGAGTGAATAATGCGTAAGCCAAACAAAAATAGAGCATACTTTTGAATAAAGCATACTTTTGATTCACACTGATTTGAACGGTGTTTAAGGACCATTATTCTAGACTGTCACGAGGTTTTTTTCGAAGATTAACTATAGATTTTCCATGTTCAAAGATTCTGTAAATAGTTTCGCAAATTCGCACATGCTTTGTACAGCTTGCACGTTTTCCGAGCATGAATTGAGAGGCCAATTAAATCGATTTTTAATGGTTTCCTTCTGAAATGTTGTTGAGATCACTTCCTGTATATATACTAAAACAATTATTCTTCTCAATCTCGGTGAATAGTGGCAGAATATTTACCTCGATTTCAAAGAATAATTGTTAATTATTAACCGTCGATTGTCACGTTACCTGTTGGTTGTCAGTGGCGTTTATGGCGTCAAGTCCACTGTCTCTTGAAAGTTTGTCGTTAAAATATTGCGCTTTAGGCCGGGTGTTGCGCTGTAAAGTACAGGAGATCTCTTTCCAAATCCGTTAGGTGATTAACAATACATTACCCGTCGAAGTGATGAGGTTTTCTTTGTTGTTCTGAGACGGCTAACTTTTCATTTTCTCGCCTTCGTTCCCGCTAGGATTTGGTCGCGAAGTTCTAGTCGCCAACTTTCCTTTCTGTCGGTTCCCCGACGAATTGGTTTAGTTCGCCAATTAGTTTCTCGGTTTGTCTACATCTCATAAAAAAGAGTAGGATCTTCGAAATCGTCAAGCGGTAAATACAGGCTAAAAAAATTGGTGATCTCAGTCTAACTCACGAGTGGCAATTTAGTTTATAAGCTTGTTAGCATTTCGTATTTGGTTACGTTTATAGCGCATGTTAAATCAAGCTTAGGTCTAAATGATCTCATTAAAGTTATTCAGTTAACGCAACATATGTCGGAGATTAGTTTCTTGAAACATTTTTCGTGAATATTGACCAGTGCGCGTGTGTGTTTTCTTTTAAGCGGCTGGTACTTTTCATGAAACTAACAACTTATTTTCCTTTAAATATTTCTTGCTGGCTCTGTAGTACGGTAATATTTGCTGTTATTGTGCAAACGAATGGCTATTTGTAACCATTTAATTTATACAAACACGCTATAAACTGTCAAACTGCACTATATTGTCTTTCACAATTATTTCACTGTGCATATAAACAATATTAATTTTAGTGGAGCGTTCCTCATCCAAATAAATAATTTAAAATCGGTTATTACAGCACAATTTTACCGGGCTGGAAGATTGGCAGCTGGCCTGTGGAGAAGTTGCTTAATGGTAGTTTGATTGTTTGTTGCCAAAAAAGACCATTTTGCAATCATCTGAACTACTGGATCTTGATGTTTGTAGTAATGACAACAAAAGTTTCATGGCTGAAGCCTCTGATAATATCCTTTGGTCTGTTTAATTGAAAAGTTATAGTAGTCATTAATTTTGTATGGATGAGAAATTTTTTTTTTTTCAAGGAGTGCTGTGATCTTTTGTCATCTAAGATAAGTTGAAAGAAAGATCTTTCGAGGGTCTTGAAAAAGGGTGGGGGGAGGGGGGGTCGGATCCCATTTCCTAGTGCTATTTTTTTGAAAAAAATCCCATTCCCATTTAGGACTTTTTCAAAATTTTCACTCGCATTTCAAACGACGAAGTATATAATAATAAACCAATAAAGTAATGGCTCTAAATTTAAAATTGCATGTTAATAAAGTGTGTTTTGAATCATTATGTATTTCAATTATTTATTAGAAGGCAGCAAAAGAGTGGAAATGTGTTTAAAGACAATGTTCTTATGTACTTGTCATCATGAAGAAACAATAACATTCTTTGAATTTATCTACTTAACTTCCACTATTACAGTTCGTGGGTCCACCATGTTTGTTTGTAAAGTAGTGTCGCTGACCATTTGATTCCCGACGTGCATTGGGCTCCTAAAGGACTCGTAACAATAATAAAAAAGCCAACACAAGACTTGAAAGAGTCAATGGACTATTTTATCATCATGATTTAACTATTTTTTTATCGGATAAAACTCCATAACGCTTTTATTTGATTTTTTTGTTTGAACTTTATTCTAAAAAATTTCTTTTTTACTCAGTGGGTTAAAACAAAATTCTCATTCCAACTTAATGTTTTGAAGTGAAGATTGATCATCGCAGTAAATTTTCCAATTAAGCAATTGGAAAGAAGCCTGAAAAAATCAGGGCTTCAACGGTTGAAGCCCTGATTTTTTCAGGCTTCTTCTTTCCAATTGCTTTAATTGGAAAATTTACTGCGATGATCAATCCTCACTTTATCTACAACCGCAGTACAAATATGAATTATTTCATATATACTTCACATTAATGTTTTGAGTCCCATTCCCAGTACAAAAATCCCAGTCCCAGTAGATCAAATCCCATTTTCCCACCCATATTTTAGGCCAATCCCAGTCCCATTTTACCCCTTCAGAACACCGGCTCTCTTTACGTTGCCCATTTGGTTCAATCATGACATTGGATTGCATTTTCTAATTGAGGTCATAACACAGGTAGCCCAAGCTCGATATATGAACAGCTCTTTATATGTTGACCTTTAAATTGTTACGTGACTCGAACGATTTGCATATTTATAAGGATTTGTATGGGGAAAACAACGATTGTTTCTGTAACCTATGAAAATGTAGCGATTTAAATAAAAATCGTCTTACCTTACTTTAGTTGAGTATTTTTTTCCCTCCTGTGTGGTCTTTGAGCCGATTTACGGCCCTTCTGTTAGTTTTAGTGGAACCGGTTTGCTCTCTCTATAGTATATAAAGATTACTTCATGGAAAATGCGAGCGTACGATTTTTATTCACGAGTTGAGTTTTCTGATACGTATCAACGAGTATCAACGAGTGAATAAAATCGTAGAAAGCATTTTTCATGTTGTAATTTGTTTATTTCATAGGTTCTGAGATTTTTTTCGTGTAGTATTTCGTAGACATTTCACAAAAGGGGCTATGAAATGCGCAAAACATGTTCAAAATCGCGCAACAACAAAATATTTCAATGAAGTCAAATGTCTAGAAGAGTGTTGTTTTGAATTCCTGCCTTCTGAACCGTGCCTTCATTGAATAGTTTAGTTTGTTGACACCATGCAGCAGCGAAGGATTTAAACCAGCCCTTTCTAGCGAGCGAGTCTGCACGTTTTTGAAGTGTTGTTTACGACTAGGTAGCATCGTCTTGATTTATTTCCCCAGGTTTCTTCCTGGCAAAATGTTAATTTGTAAACAGCGACAAGATCTCTTTCAGTTCCGTCAGTAGCAAACATTATTACATACCGAACAAACCCTTGACGTACAATACTTTGTTGGGTTTATCGATTCCCTTTTCCTTGCTTCTTTAGCTGTTTTTGCTTGGAATAAAGAACTTTTCTCGTTGGATTAAAGAACTTTTCTCGTTTTCTCAAACACCAAGTCATTGATTATGCTGGCAGAACAGTTCTTTTTCTTCAAGTGTCGTTCGAAGCTGGCAGTTCAACTTCGAAGTAAAGTTGGCTCGTACTCGATGCCATCTTTAGTGCTGATGTATTCATTCAGCTCAACGGCTGAAATATCTTCAACTTTCTATTCTTCGACCTTCGTTTTCAAAAATCTCCCAAGCAATCTTACATCTCGTTTAGTTTTTTAGCGGTATTTTTTCTTCTCTTGCTCTTAAAATAAATTCTTCAACTGAGCAAACAGAAGCAAACCTTCCTTCGGCCATTTTTCAAAGCGTGCGAGGTTTGTACAACGGCTCTCGCATGACGTTCTCTTGAGTACGTTTATTCATCATTAGTGAAATTTCGTCGTTCGCGTAGCTGATTGGACGAACGATAATTTTTCACGGTGAAATTCTCAGTAAATCTCAGTACCCACGAAATAAATAGAGAGAACAAACCGGTTTCACTAAAACTAACAGAATGGCCATAAATCAGCTCAAAGACCACACAGGAGGGAAAAAAATACTCAACTAATTAATGTAACATAAGAGTCAAATTGCCTTAGAGGGTGACAAGGACCTCAACAGAGATTTTGTTTACTTGTTTAAATGTTGTACAACAGTTTAAGCCTGATTTCATACGTGTAACTTATCAGGTACCATGCCGACACAGCTATATTACTGAACAGAAGCTTGTCACCTGTACTAAATAATGTAGAGTAATTAGCACCATGCCAATATAAGTAATTTTTATTTGAAGTTCAAAAAAAAATTTTTTTTATTTCTCCGTCTTCTGTGCATCTCTGCGATAATTTGCGAAGCAAGAAGCTTCTGTCACACTAGCCTGTCTGGCTGGCAGAAGTGGTGAGCAAATGATTTTTTAATGACTGAGCATCTTCGGGACATCAGAAAATGAGCTTTTAATTAGGCTTATAGCCTTGAAGTGAATTTCAGCACATTGACATTTGGCGGATATCAAACATCGGTGATCTCGTTTTTAGTATTTGTTGGCCAACAACTCCAACTTTACTTTGCCCGTAAGTCATTGTTTACATGTGACTTTTCAAGATGACGGCCATCTTTCAGGAGCAAGTGAAATGTTATACCATAAGGCAAAAATACGAAAAACCACTATAATATTTCATTTAATTCCATCTAAAATTATATGTCCTATTTCCTTATGGAAACTGCAGTTGGTTTCAACAATATTATGCCATTGCCTAACTTAAAGACTCGTGTACAAGCATCAAAGTATAATTGCGCCAATCTGATTTCTTTATTTCCTAATTGGCAAAAGGAACCCAGTGAAAATACACTCAACTCGGTGCTTGTTTTTTACGTATCATACAGTGAAGTTAATTCGAGATCGATCGACTTTATGATCTTCTAAATATTGAAGCAGCAATTTATAGAATCTGTCAACAAATACTGCAAGGTAAAAGTTGGCAGCCGGTCATAATTTATATGGCATTTTGCGGGATGACTGCCATTTTGCCGAAGGGCAGAAATAGAGAACTTTCACGATGAAGATAAAAGGTTGAAAGAAACATTTACAAACATTAAAATCTTACTTTACATTTTCCTTAAAGCATGAACAGAGGATACAACCAGCCTTGAGGTCACAACAATGAACCAAATCGAAGTAGCAACCAAGTGAAAACCTGCGAATGACTTTGAATTACGACAAAGTTCTGTTTACAGCTGTAAAAAGTCGCCCGACGCGCTGTATCATGGAAAGGGCTTCCAGATTATGAGAGAAGAGAATACTGTTCGAAGCCCCCCAAAAAACATCTTAAGGACATCTCAGAGTTTTAAATTAGATACTAACAGTAGCCTTAGCCATGAAGAGGTGGAGAGGCGATCCTGGGGCTTTTCAGTCTATTTTATAATTGAATAGTTCCAAGGTAATTTATGAAAGCAAGCGAGTGCGAGTTCTGAAATCGCAAAATGCTCGGGACACTTAATCAAATGGCTAGCACTCAATTAAACAATGTCTACACTCATAAAGTAAAAAAGACCTGAAAACAAGAGAAAGCAGCTTTTGAAAATATTATCCGGATTGCTGGTGCATGAATAGCAGCAACAACGCTTCAAGTTTGCGAGTCGCGTTGCTTCGAGGTAACCAGACGCTTTGCGAGTTTCACCGCGGACAAGATTGTGTCATGGTGACCTTTATCCAGTTGTATCTGCTACATCCTACAAGTTATCACAACATCAACAATTAAAGAAACGCTCTACTTTTATACGGAGGGAGCGAATTTAAAACTGTAAAGGTAAACTAAGCTGCCATGACCCAACACGTATGTTTTCAGGAAACGAAAGAAAGCGTGACAATGCCGGCGGCGAAAAGTCATATATGCAAATTGTTCGAATTCTGTTTTTAAAATAAACTTTCGAAAGGAGTGTAAGCTTGTTACGTTTTAACGAATTGCTTTGAACTTGGGTACTATTAAATGAAGATCATAGACATAAGTACGCGCTAAAGAACTCAGAGTAATCCATCGGCCGTGATAAATATTGTTATCGGGAGATACGTGTAAATTCGCGCTTTGTTGATATTACACTGACTGACACGTATGCGGCGATAAAGCGAACCCTGCTGTTGATCACAATTTTCAAAGATATTCCCTGTCTACCACAACAACTCTCACGTATTAGTAACATAAAAAGATGCCCTATGTATCCAAAGAAGTACTCCACTCAAAGCCTGCGGACCATTAATAACTTCGTAATTGTGCGGATGGCTGAGGCGCTTACTTCTTTTAATGCAGTAAAGTTGCCGAGGATCAGGGCAAGGATATGATATATTTGAACCGCCTTATTAATAGACCTTTGATAAACGTGAGAATCCAAATTACAGAACCAGGCTGAAAACATACGACGACATATCGTGTATAGGCTTCAGGATGTGACATAATAGTTGCCATACTCGTCTTCGAAGTCTCCAATCGAGTATTCACGATGTTCGAAAAATATAGTAAGCTGTTCTAATCTGTAGCATTCATTTTGGCGAAGCTACACTCTTTTGCGCCCTCCAACGTTTATGACGTGAATTAACTGTCAAGGTTGGACAGAAATTACAAGGTAGAAAACTAGTAGGTATCGACAATATGATGAATAATCTTGAATAAGTGAAGTGAAAACAAGAGAGAATCTTTAGCGCTTCCATCGTGAATACAACCAGTGACGTCACAAGATCCTTAAACTCGGTTCCAGAGCCCGGACACAGTTTTGCTCCAAAAAGACGATTTCGGCAGCTAAAAGAAGCACTTTCCGTTAGGATTTGAAAGAAATAAAGTTCACCACCATTTTAAGCACGTTTGAAACTACAAAGTGGGCTAATAAAAGAGAGTACGAAAATTTCGTTTCAGTGGCACTTTAAGGCCTAATGCATTGCTATATGTGTACAAATTTTAATGACCGGAACAGGTGGCTGCATTCGACTTTACAGCGGGTGGAATTCCGTCGTTGTACTGGGAACCCTGTGACTGATGTCGGTTGACAATTCAACCGCCAACCATCCCTAACTGCAAAGTCACTTTTTAGCTTGAGTGCAAAATAGCTGTCCACCAAGTCTTTAAGGGCATTTTTCATTTAGTGATCGCTTCTTTTGGCCTCTCAGTTATTGCTGAGTCCCCCTTTTCTATAATCCTAAAAAATCCAATGATTGCAATAAATTCAAAATATTTTCTGCTTGTTTGAAAGGCTCTTTAGGTATAGAAGAGTGCATTTTCCACTTTGAAATATCCTGTTTAGAGATTGTTACGTCTTTGTATTATGCAAATAAGGAAATTGAAACACTCAATAGAGAATATCTTCAGAATATTGCAGCAGTGTTTTTCTTTAACAAGAGAAAGGGATTGACAGCTTGTGTGTTGTTGTCATGTCTACACTCTTGGCTCCAGTACCTTTGAGTAAAAAATACAAATATTTCAGTTTACGGCCCTTGAGGTGGGACAGAAGGTCTCACTCGAAACACACAAGGCACCCATACTGCCTTAACCCTGTCCATCAGTAGATTGCTGGGAGTCGATGATCCTTGTTTAGGACAACATTTGAGAATTATAGTTCTAAGAAAAACAGATCCAGTTGCAAAACTGGGTTTGTCACCAAGTGGGACATTTGAAAATATTGGAAAATACAAATTAAGTTACATTATAACATAGCTAGCAGAGCCACGCAATCAAATTCAGTAACGTACGCGTGCTCCAAATCTCGATAGTGCACTCTCGCGCTGATGGCGTGAGCAAATCGCTTTGCCAGGAAATTTTTTTTTCGCGCGAGCGGCCATTGTTAGCGTGGGGAAAAATATTCAGATATTTCGCGACAATAATGGATAGAAACAGAGACTCCACCCACCAGTCCCAAAACAAAGACAATTTCCGACCTTTTCTCTTGGGCTGGAGTTCTTAAATGAGGCAGAAAAAGAGAAAAACAACGGAACAGGAGACTCGGCATCGGCGCCATCACGATTCGCTTCACTGTTCGAGGGTGAAATGCAATTTTGACAGAAAGACACTCTGGTAAAACCAAACAAGTTACAAACTGGTCTGTTTCATCCTTCAAAGGTAAGCTTAAATTTTTCCGTTTTGAAATTGTTAAATATGAAACTCGAGCTTTCAAAAGAAAGATTGAAATAAAACCAATTCCTATTTTGTTTATTTCGCTTACCGCGAACAATCACTTCTGATATTGTTGTCCGTTATTCGCGTCGGATTTTATGCACAATTCCACCGGCTATGTTATAAAACAATTGGTTCATGCTTTTAGCTGTGCACTATCGAGTTATGGAGCACTTGGGAAGTTTGGAGAGCACTCAAGAAGCTAGAGTTGCCCTCGGCTACGCCTCGGGCAACTCTTACGCTTCTTTCGTGCTCTCCAAACTTCCCGCGTGCTCCATAACTCGATAGTGCACGCTAAAGCATGAACCAATTGTTAACTGGTGGTTAAAAGCGTTTCTGAAATTATTTACAATAAAAAATGTTCCCGACGTTTCGGTCGCAATCACGGATCTTCTTCAGGGGAAGTAAAAGAAAAATCCACACAAAAGAACAGATATAAACAAGACGCTGATTAAAATTCAAGATATGTGCCCACAGGCGTTCTCTCGCTTCCTCTCGTCGCGCTTTTTTTGTTTTTTCTTTTTCGCGCGCTGTTTTCTGCGCTGCGCCCTGACTAACTGAAAGCCTGGAAGAGGCTACATCCCGTGCAATATCTTGATTAGTTTTTATCACATGGTCTGCAACTGTTGATTTTCGCCTTGTCGCCGCGCGACAGCCTTTTGGTGCTCGCCTTTTCTTGGTAAGAATTTTGTCTGCGTTTCGCCAACGTAACTCTTGCTGCAATCAGCGCAAAGAATGTCGTAAACGGGATCACGAGTTTCTTTGTCCATTTGGTCTTTCGGTTTAGGAAACATCTGGCTCATTGTTTGATAGGGTTTAAATGCAACTTTGATGCCGTGGTTTTCCTAAACTCTCTATATTGGCTCAGAGGTCCCGCTAACGTATGGAATTGTGCTGTACCCTCGTTCGGATTCTGCAACATTAATGATTTCCTTCAACGGTGGTTTAGGCTTGCTGGCTTCCAAGGTGAAGTGCTTGGGGTATCCATTGGACTGTAATGTCCATATTACTCGGTTCTTTTCCTTAATTCGGTCGGATTTTGTTGTGGGGATTTTTTCGGGCCGATCCATCAATGATTTAACCACAGCTCGCTTGTGCATACTGGGAGGGTGCGATGAAAAAGACAGATTGCGATCAGTGTGGGTAGTTTCATAATGTAAGTTTTTGTATTTTTAGCATTATAGTCAATAGTTCCTTAGAGTGTTTTAGTCTAGTTTAAAACACGATTCCTAGGAAGACCATGTAAAATGATACGATTTCGTGTATAAATAAAGATTGATGATGGTGATGATGAAACGGTGGTGGTTAATCTTCGGTCTTCCTGGTGGTGATGGTGTTAAGGAAGGCAATTTTCCCCTGTTGATGTTTCACGTAGTATAACCTTTGAAGTCTAAAGGCCCGTTTACACAGGCGATTTTTGTCGCAGCAACTCAATGCACTTTTTGTCGCACTAAAGTTGCAACAAGTTTCAAACATGTTAAAAACCCCAGCGATATCGCGGCGACAAATCGCAATGAAAATCGCACCTGGTTTACATGTGCCATTTTGGAGCTGCAACTTAAGGGCAGAAAAAATTACATCGAGTTGCTGCGTCAAAAATTGGCGGTATAAACGGGCATTAACGTTGTCAGCACTGTTTAAATCAAATTGCATAACGGACTTTTGGCTCTGTCCATTCCAAAAAAGCTCAAAGTGCCCCCCCCCCCCCTCCCGGGGCATTTGGCAGTTTGCTTTTAGAAGGTGGCAAATAATTCACTGTGCAGCAAGTCCCCATGGTAAGGCCAGAAGAAAAATGCACATTTCTCACCCTTGAAATAGTGTCAAATTTACAATTTATAGCGAAATGACGGTGTAATAGCGAACTCTAAAACAACATGAAAAAATATATTAGTTAAATACCGTTTAAAGTTTGATTATAACTTCTAACTAATCGAGCGCGAGGGCCGTACTGGGAATAATGGCCCGAGGTCGTGGCAGTACGGACCGAGCGCAGCGAGGTCCGTACAAAAACGACCGAGGGCCAATATTCCCCGGTACCGCTCGAGCTAGCTAGGTTAGTAAGTAGTTTATTATATGGCACACTCGGGTGATGCTGGTTTGTTTAAGTTAAAACGCACTTCCGATCACTTGAATTCAAATGGCTTCCTCTGTCACGGTGTTTTTGATGACGCGAGCAACTCAAAAAGAACAAGCTACCACCAGTTTAGTTGAAAACAAATTCAATGAACGTAAATCATGATGTTGAGTATAAATAAGGCTTTAAGAACGATTTGTAACGGAATTTGTCACAAGCCTCAACAGCTGCAGTTTTTTGAAATTCGGAAAATGGTTTCTGTGGATCCTGCATGGAATATTTTAACTTGCGCATCACAAAATATGGAGGAAAAATGTCGAAGTGGGTTGCTGTGAAATCATCAATAATATACTCAGCTAATGAAGAGGCAGTCTTACAGTCAATCCTCCGTCTCTCTCGATAAGAGTTCCACGCTTATTTTTATTCTGGACAATTCTGCGCTGAAAATTGGAAATTGTTGCGGCTTGTACATACTCTTGTCCGTGTTTCCTGCATTTGTTCATAAAAGATATTTCAGTGGACAGAAAGTGGTCAAGGTCCTTCGCAGGTAGGATTTTAAGTCTCTCATTTGTCATACCGTTACCTTAAAATTAGTGAAGAAGAGTTTTCAGATCGGTAGCCATCTGCTTATTTGTGTTTGCACATTTTTGCTTCTATATAAAATCGTCAATGGCCTCCTGACTTTCGCCGATGCCTAATTCAGTCTACATTAGACGTTTCCAGATCTTAAAGATAATAAAATTCGTATTCCTCGTTCTCATCGTAAACTCTGTAAAATATCAATCTGTTAGGTACTTTCTCTGCGAAGAATGAGAGTATTAATTTCGTACACGTAGTTTTCGCTGCAAATTTTGAATTTGCCGGCTTTCGAAAACTTTAAAAATACACAGCTTATGACCGTTTCCATGGAAACGGTCCGTATGGCGAAATCCCGACCAAGAAAGAACCAATCAGAACGCTCGAATCTACCTCAAGCCTATCTTGCCATATAATAATGACTGTTATTCGCACACTCGGCATTTTGTATAAAGGGTATATACCGAAACTGCTTCAAACATGGCAGAAACTAGAGCACACCAGTCTCCGCTAAGACAAAACTGCGAAGGCGATGTTCCGTTTTTAGTTTAAAAATGCCGATAACTTATCTATGGAGGTTTATATTAAACCTTCTAGACTTTTATTTCTAACGAACGACTCACACGATCCTTGGTTCTTGCCTCGATTCTATCGCACGCGCAAGCCCAACATTAATTTTTTTTTGGCTGGCGGCGGTGAAAGAAATTTCCAGTCGGTTAAATCTAAGAAAAATAATTAACAGTTACCTTTTTCACATAGGGTTAATTGAAATAAAAGTCAAAAGATTAATTCCAGAATCTGAGAAAAGAAAGAACGTAAATATACAAAGCATCTCGCCAAGATTCGGGTCAAAGCAATTTTTCTTCATCAAGATATGCAGAGAAATGTTTCACCCAAATTTATAGAGATTTGTGTGGAGACACCATGCTGGAGCCCTCAATAATTTTCCAAAGGAAGGTAGAGCTCAGAAGAATTAAAAAGTACCTCCTACTTAACTCAATGAATTGCTAAGCGAGGTCGTATTCACTGCCAGAACCAAAGATGAACATGACTACGAGGTTACATCACTACGAGGGATGATTGCTAGTTTTGAATGATGTCTTAAACGGGAAAAAAATATTAAGCTATAAGTATATCATTAACGATTTTAGCGTTTGAGAAAAATCGCAAGACGCGGCAATCCAAGCAAGAACAGCTCAAAAACAACATTGGGGGAACAAGCAAAAGGTGTGTGTATATTAGGGAGAAACGATATTAAGGTCCTGTACAACAAAGACCTTGAAAATTTAAGTCTAGAAGCGCTTCTCAACTCTCTGGCTAAACAATAGCCTGTATTTCGGTCTTCAATTAATTCAGTAACATCACAATCTGTGCTAGGGTGATGTAACTCTGATTAAAAAAAAAAAACTCTCATGATGTAGAGTTTATAAAGTACAGCGAACGGCAAATGAAAACATGAACATGCGCGAACGTTTCTGATGTAAGGCCTTCAGTGCGCCGAAATTGATTACCACGGACAGTTGCGAGAAAGACCCAATAGGCCTTTTGTAACAGTTGGTCACGTGACCGATAATTTCTAAACTTTTAGCTACGGCAAAATGAATTTCAGAGCTGGAAAGAGCATGTTTTAAATAACCAGGACACCAATTTTCAGACCAATGCCGTATAAGGTTGAGATTTAATGACGATTTGAATATTGCAAAAATTAGAAGGTTTTGTATGGAAGCGAGGAAGCTTTGCCCTCCAGAAACCTTTTCTGTTATTAATCGCTACCAAAAGAAGCTGCTGGCATATAACCATTGGAGATAGAAAGAAGGGTAAAATATTAGGAAAAATGGAAATTTCTAGGCCCTTACACCGAAAGGCAAAGATTTTATGGCAGCTTGAAAACTTGCAAAATTACAAGGATTTGTATGGAAAACTACTGGAGCGTGACTGGAGGGCAAAGCGACTTCTTCTCATACAAATCCTTCTAATTTTTGACGTCCATAAAAATTCCCCCTTAAAAGATATAAACCTGAAAATTTGCATGTAAGCTTATTTGGAACTGTTCTTTCCATTTCTGATAACATTATGCATTACCAATGATTAATCAGTGTGTTCTTGAAAAGCACGTCACGTGACCAACTGTTGCAAAAGGCCTATTGTGTTCAGTAAAATCTATTTCCAAAAAAAAGACCTGAGAGCATGAAAGGTGCAGAAAGCCCGTTTTATTTGGCAGTAAACCATATGAAGGCCTGAGAAGCACTTCGCGCAAATCGTGGTTCAAAGTTATCAAGGTCGGCGTAAACAAACTTGGCTGGCTAATGAAGCAAACTTTATTTGAGAAGGCTGAACTAGAAAATCCAAAATTGATGAAACACGTCCAACAATGTTGCAAACTCTCAGCGACCAAGGAGTTTCCCCAACCCAGATAGAACAGCTCTATGGACACAACTTTTTAAGAGCATCGAGAACTAGAGTTCACTTTCGACAAAACAACCGCAATCTATGCCAAACATGCTGGCTAGCATATCTAGTGAAAACGTTGTCAGCCTGTATGCAGTAGCGAGCAATCTTCTACTTTTGCAATTAAGAACCCTGGCTCAGGTTTAACAAAGCGGCAGCATCACAGAGCAGCATTCGGCGGTTTTTTTTAGTGGAGCTGTTATCCAGGGCAGACAGTTCTCAGTTACCATCAAAACAGTTAATTATAGTTGCAGAAGTAACACCACCAGAAAACCGGCTGTGCGGAAAAGAGTCCGCGTCTTGTTTAGCAGTACTGATAAAGATCAACGGAGTAACCATTTTATACAACTATTTTATAAGAACTACGGTAGTTTTATTTTTTTCTAAAATGAAATTTTCAAATTGGTTATTTTTAAACCGAGGTTGACACATTTCATTTTTATGTTTCGTAATTGTAGGCATTTGCAAATTTGCGATGTCATTTTTAAATCAAATTTTTTAGAAGTATTAATTATCTTTGCTCTCTTTCAAAAGCAAAGTCTTTCCGTCGGCAAATTAGTGTATGAAAACATAACAAAGTTAAAAATATATAGCTTCTAACATGGACTGAATGTAGCATCAAGTTGTGGATTTGGCGCCGTTTCTTGCTGCTACCCGAAAATAGCTTCCAAGGGTTAAAATATGTCGGTCATGAAAAAATCTCATTATGTATGAAATAAAAACATCACACCATGGAGAGTGCTTAAAGCGATGTTTGGGAAACAAGCAGGGGTGTATTATGGGGTTAAAAAAACAGAAGCAGCCGAGTGGTTTTAAAACACGTGCGACGATTTTTTTGAACGTCTTAAAAAAGAAAACATTCTTGGAAAAAGCGTGCATCAATAGAGAATTCTACATTTGTGAACGTTGGAAATTAACATACGAGAAAAAAATTAGGCATTAAATTGTTAAGCAAGAAAATCAAATCCCACATGTGTTTTGAATGTTTCTGCTTCCAATCGAAGAAGATGTGATGTCCTGTTCCAGAGTTATTTAAATCGGAAGAATAACAATGTCGAGGAAGAGAGGAATTTTATCCACAACGGTACACAAATCAAAACAAATCAATACGTGCAGCAACCTTTTTTTTCTGGGATGGCAAAATGGTAGGAAAGACAATCAAAGTGGCTATGAGGCACTCAACTTAGAAAATGGATCGTTTCCAAACAGTAACAATTTTGATAACACCGACTTGAGGTTTTAATCCGGAGGTTAAAGTGTCTATACGGCCAAAGGGTTTTTATAGCTATGGTAGCTCTATGATGTGTAAAATGGTATTCTAAGAAAAAAAATTGGAGTTTGAGATTTTAACGCCCTAAGATCTATCCTTGTAGTATCAGAGATTTTTTTCTCTTTTTGATATCTTTTTTCATCTTAGCTAGAAATGTAAAACAAAATAAGTTCAGCGTAGAGTCACTAATACCACAAGGACAGCAACATGTTTCGTCCGCTCGACAAAGTTAAGCCATATTCGGAAGGGTTAATACTTGGATGGGTGACCAAATACAAATGCCCCGGGTTGTAATAACTTTTTTCTATTTTCTCCTTTCCTTTTCCAAGGCGATATTATAAACTGCAAAACTGCCATCCTTGTGTAAGGTCGTTCCTTCTATTTATCAACTTCTTCTTCCTTATTTCGCCATGGCCACCGTTCCACATTTCGCCAGGGTCCAGAAGTACGGGATTCAGGCGTGTGGAAAACACGGGGTCTGGTGAAAAAAAAAGAAAGAAAAAGAAAAAGAAAAGAAAAAAAACGGGTTCTAGTGGAAAACACGGGGTCCAAGTGAAAAACACGGGGGAACCATTAATTCGCATAACAATGAATTTTCCTCATTAAACATTTCGCGAGAGAGAAAACCATTCAAATGCCAAGGTGCAGTGCAGTGGTTTTCTTTTGCATGGAGCGTCTATTTTAATTTTCGCAGTAACTTGCTTAGATTTCTTCCTTCGAAAAAGAAATATTGAAAAAAAAAAGTTTCTTTTGAATATCTCTTACCAAGAAAACGCTTTTCAATACAAATAATTACTTTTGACTGCAGACTTGAACGTTCAGCGCGACCAAGGGACCGCTCATTATCTATCGCCAGCAAAACAAAACAAATAGCTACTAATAAATTTCGTGATCCCCCACTCTCGATCTCCTCGTATTTACATTTACTTTTACACGTATATAATTAGTACTTTTTAACCTCGGTAATATGATAATAATATATTTCTAACACTGATGCTGACTTACAGATTAATTAAGTCGCCATGGTGCAGTCTCTTGATCCGTGCCTTCTCGGTATCTGATCAGGGTTCTAAGCAAACGCTTTCACAGGCGTCAAATAAAGCATAAGAGGGGGCACAAAAAAATGTGAGGCCCGATTCGCCCGAAGGGGCAATCAAACGTAGTGGGTCTAAGGGGATGCTCCCCCGAAAATTTTGAAATTGTAGGTTGCCAAGTATGCGATTTCATGGATATTGGCAAAGTGTTGCGGAAAATGAGGTGTTTATGATAATAAAATTAGATGTAGCAAGTAGCGCTGTTTCACCTTTTAAGGTAATAATTTTTGTCGAAAGACGTCTCAGTCTGCAAGTCTTAATTTAATTTTTAATAAATGTGCCGACAAAATATAATGACCGGAAAAGGTATAGTGACACCAGCCCCTTTTGGGCTCCCAGTTATGACTGGTCCACCCTTTAAGTTCCAATTATCCCCCCAAAAACTTTCTCCGCCCCACCAGATCATTAATAATGACTGGTCCCTAATGTCTAATTATTGGTTTTCACTTCACGCAAGTAAGCTTATTTATCGCGGAAGTGAAAAATAAAATCGCTTACCATTTAATAAATTGAGTCAAGAAATTGAAATATCGCAGAAGAGTATTAAATAAACAACGTGCCCAAGTTTCGGGGATGTGCGATACTCCAAACTCGAGTTATTCGGCAAAAGGTATCACCGAAAATTATAGTGTTTAGTATGGAGACGCCATGTTGGAGCCCGTCTGGGGATTCTAACATGGCGGCCGGAAACTAGTGGAAACATCAGGAGTTTACTTTGGCTCTCTCAAAACGTTTATTCTCTCTCTTAAACTTGAGAACAGTCGCATAAGCACTTCTCTCAACATATTGGTTACTCAGAACTCGAAAACATAAGTCGAATCTATATTTTCGTGCACGTAACATGTTACTCAGAAACAATGCTGATGTCACGCATTGTAAATCAAAGGCTCCTGTGAGCAGCTCATGGATGAAGGTGTCCTTAAGCCTCTGTTTCAAAACGAGTCTTCGTGTGAAACCTTTCATATAAAAATGAGTTTGATCATCGTGAAATGAATCTGTAGGTGCAAATCATATGAATGGTTTCGCTTTTAGACTCGTTTTGACAGAGGCAAAATACAACTCGGAAATGGCCTATTGGATGAATGTAGAACTGAAACGTAGTTGAGTAAAAAGAAGAGTGAACTACAGGAAAATAAAAATCTTTTGGTCCAATGTGCAGAGGATCTGATGTCCAAATATGTAAGAGATAAAGCCCGAGAACGGAGGTATTAAGCCATATACTAGGGCCCTCGGGATGTATATGGATTAATACCGACATTCGAGGGGTTTATCTAACTTATTTCATGATATTATTTATGAGGTAAAGGTTACATAAAGGTCGTCTTTCTCAGAGCAATAATTGGCCAGTTGTTTTAGACATCTGTTTGTTTTTCATTTTTCGATCCGACCGCAGACAATGACGTATTTCATTGTAAGCATTGTAAAAGTTTTCACACAGCATCGAGAAAGGGCGTTTCACGGGTCATAATTTGTTCAAACTACTTGTTCCCACTTAGGCGAGAAACGGAGAACAATAGCGCATTGTTTGTTTGCTAAGCCGACAACAATCAAAGTTCAAACCTTTTGTGTGTGTGTTTTTTTTTGTCTTGGTATTTTTGGGGGGCCAGTACACTGTTAATTTTTGCAGTTTGGTTTACATTGACTCCTGTTGGACATAACAAGCTTGGAAACGTTGTTAGCAAAATGTGTAAAGACGCAGACCCACAGGGCCAATTCAGCAATCACAGTCTGAGCCGGGCCACAACAGCAACACGTGAGTTTAGTGAGTTTATGTGGATTTCACTTGCTGACATTCTTTACTTTAAGGTAATTCCTTAGTATTGCATTGCGCATCCCTACTGCGCACGATTTTTGCGGCCAAATGAGCGCGTGCACGTGCAAAACGTAAGAGATTTCCCTCAAACTAAGCTGGATAACGGAACAAATTATCCTTTTCTCTTTTCGAGCACGGTGACCCCGATTTTTATCTCAGGTATCGGCTAAGAATAGTCTGATGAAGAACATATTTGAAGAAGAAAAACAGTTTGATAGTAGAACATGATTTTTTTTTGGAAAATAGTTCCTAACTGGGTGTATTTTGGCCATGTCGAGGACTTAAAGTTGGCCACGGAACTGTTCAAAAAAAAGTGCAACATCCCCGCAACCAGTCAATCAAAAACGGCTGAAATGAAGCAATACTGCTTATGTCAATAAATGAAGCTTTACTTTCAAGACAAAATGTTGTGTCTTTCAAGTAACCAAGATTTAATTCTGTATGAAGGTGATTCGAACTTTTAACGCGCAACCAGTAAAAATACCCCATTTTAAGAGCCTGCTGACGCGTAAACAAGCACGGTGACCCCATTTTTTCATTGCATTTTTGTAATGTTCATATCATGAATGTTCATTACACCAAGTTTCAAAAAAAGTTTGATAGTAGAACAATTTCAAGGGAATTACCTTAAGCAACCTACAGGGATGCAGTTGCAAAGAGTTTCGAATTATGTAATAAATGATATGTGCAGTTTGGAGAGAAATTTCATATGCTTGTAACCAATGTCTTTTGCAAAGAATCTGTTTCAACAGCTCAAGTGCACACAAGGGTTGAAAGCATCTTATTATCTTTGTAAGCAGGAGTATTCCACATCTATCTATAATTCTCAGATTACTTCCATGAAGTCTTAAGACTTGTGTTTAAGCCAGTTCCTTCAAGTATTGTGATATTATTTCTGGGAGCTGATATACTGACACATATAGTATCAGTGATGGTGCTGGTCACTGTCACTTTCATATTATACTATAGTTGTTACTGCAGTGTTGAATGAATGAAAGAAATCTTTATTTAAAACACGGTAAAAATATCACTATAACAATATAAAACAAAAAGAAATTCATCTTAAGTAAAATTTTCTATTTACTGGTTTACATATTTGCCGTGTGGGAGTCCGATACAGAGAGCCATTTATCAATTCTTCTCTTGAAGTTGCGTAGAGATGTTGTAGGGCGGATATCCTCAGGAAGATCGTTCCAAAGAGAAGCTCCGCTATAGCTGAAACTACGCTTCAGGTAGTCAGTTCTCGGTTTCGGAAGAACAATTTTTGACTTGCGTCACGAAGATCAAAGGACAAAGTTCTCGGAGTAAACATGTTACAAAGATAATTTGGGGCGAGCTTATTAACGCATTTGTACATTAAATTTGTCTTTTGCTTCGTCCTTCTAACGGATAAATTATCCCAGCTGAGAGAGTTGAGAAGATAGCTAGAGTTCGTACTGTAACTTGATTTAGTAATCACTCTGGCAGCGCGATTTTGTAGTTTTTGTAGTTTCTCACTCAGCTGTTGAGACAAGCCATCCCAAACAACACTGCAGTAATCAAAATGTTGTTATATAAGACCTTTGTATATTTTAATATAGTGGTGTGCATTGAAATAAAAGGTCTGACTCGCTTAAGAGCACACTGTAAAAACTGGCCAGTAAGGGTAACTATTTTAAAAGCTTATTACCAATTCAAACTGGTTATTTTGACCAAAAATTAATTGGTGAAAATTCTCAACCTATTTTTTGTAGGTTATAACAACCTTTGATAAATGGTTATTTTGACCTTAAAACGGGATAAACAATAAAATGTCAAAATAACCACTTTTAGCAGTTAAAATAACCAATTAAGGCAACTGTTTTAAAAGGTTATAACCAGTAGGAAATTCAAACTCGTTATTTTAGCCTAAAATCAATTGGTTTGAATTCACAACCTACTTGTTATTTACGTTCACCTATGATCAATGGTTATTTTTACTTATTGTTATGTTTTGACCTTAAATATGGGTTATAATAATAAAAAATCAAATAACCATTTTGTAGCGGTCAAAATAAGTGGAATCATGCCTTAATGAGGTTATAAAACAACTCTATAACTTGTTTTAAGTGTCACATACATTAATGTATATTGAACAAAAGAAACAGCTACTTTATCATAGAAGCACAGATCAAATCATTTTTCTTTCACTTATGGATTTAATGATTCGATAAACATTTTACATCCAACAACAATAATTATGATATTGGCCATTCAGCAAACCAGACCATAACAATACTAAAGATCTAATCATCTGGTATCACGAACCTTGGTGCTACAAACAAAGCATCATTCCTCAAATGTCTACCATAGGGCTTAACAGAGTGGCTTGGCATGTAAGTTGCCAGCATTTCCTGCTTTCTAAGTACTTTTTCAGGCCTAAGTTGTTTTCGAACTTCAAAAGCATGGTAATGTTCATTGTATTCGAGAGTTTGGTATTTTGTTATTAAAAAGTAGATTTCCTGGTTGCAAAATACTGTAATCTTTGAAATGATCCCAAACTCTGGCAAATCACTGTCAATACCAAGAAAAACCACAGCATTCAGTTTGTATGTTGTTCCACTGATTGTTACATCTTTGGCCCTGTTGAGAATAGATAAACAATAATAAATACATTTATATAAAAAATGTTAAGAATCAACCGCTCTTTAATTCGCAAATGTTTAATAAAGAGGTTTTACAGGCGGTACGAACACTGCGATCAAAGAACGCGCTTGGTCATTTTCAAAGACATTCGATCGAACGCGTTTCAACAACAACCCCTTCTGATAGTTTTCTTTGAATCAGTTCGGTCTGGTGCAACTAAGCAAACTCTATCCAGACGGTCGTTTTCCTCGCGCGCAGCGATATTTTAGGGCGGGCGATTTCAGCTTTGTTTAATACGGATCAATAATAAATTTTTATAACCAGTTTTTGTTTCCCCTCGCGTATTTTTCTCGGAGAGCGGTAAATTTACATTTGAGTGGTGCGAACAAGCTAAACAAAAGCGAAAACAATATACGGAAAGTTTATTGTTTCACTTCTCCGCCTTCTTCAAGTTAATGAGCGACGCCATATTCCCTACGGGAAAAAGCGCGCGTTAATCTTAACCAATGAGACTAGCCTCCTGGGCTGAATTTGAATAATTATAGGTAATATGACAGACCTAAGAACTGCAAGTAAATGCCCTGAGAACAATAGGCATTCTCCGCGATGACTTAATCCTCGAGTTTGGCCATAGGTCTTCTTTGATTAGATCATGAAAGCGAATTAAACATTTCGTGAGAAAGAAAACCATGCAAATGCCAAGGTGCCGTACAATGGTTTTCTTTTGCATGGGGCGTCTATTTCACTTTTCGCACTGACTAGCGTAGGTCTTTTTTAACCTTAAAAATAGTGTGCAATACTACAGATTGTTTTGCTTAGTATCTTTAACGGTGAAAAGCGACAGTTGCCGTATTTGCTCGATTAAAAGCCGGTTACCTGACGCGTGTAATGACAACAAAAATTACCATAGAATATAAGGAAAAAATCAAAATCTTTGAAAAAATTATCTATGACCAACTTTATAATTATCTAAATGTAAATGATTTATTAACCAGTTGCCAGTCTGGCTTTCGTTCTATACACAGTACGCTCACTGCCTTGTTGGAGACAAGCAACAACTGGTGTGTCAATGTTGACAAAGGTCTACTCAATGGTGTAATTTTCATTGAT